>CAUJRU010003982.1:0-26590 GCA_963277665.1 Viscum album | reverse complement strand
TGAGAAGGATGATCATTATGTTGGGAATGATTATTTTGTGACAGAGAAAATAGTTAGGATATTTGATTTTGAGACAATGGTAATTAATTTGAGGTCAACACCATTGTTCTTAGTGCTTTGGATGTGTTTTTCTGATACACATGACATGTAATAGAGATAGGTAGTGATGATAGAGTAGTCATCTTATCGTTATGAAAATTAATCATCATGAAATGTTTTTTGGGGTAGAAAATTTCAATAGTGGAGAGGTTGTATCATATTATTAATCATTTTTCGGTACTCTTTTACCCCCGTTATTAACAATTATTTCTTTATGGTGGGATAAATATTTTTTCGATAGAAATTTTATATTTTTGGAAATTTTAAATTTTTGAATGGTTTGTGCATGATTTTCCAATACTGTGCACCCATCTATTGGAATCCATAAAACAATGGGAAACCAGGGTCATCAAGGTTGGATCCTAGATTGAAAATATTTTTTTCCACTATGTAGAAACAATGCATCCAGATAAAGGGTTGAATGGTTTTTCTAATTGTGTATCCATTCCCAGCTAACCATGCATGTAGAAATTCTACTTTTGAAAATTAATAAAAAAAATTCTCTAACCCATGTCTCATTCCACGATCGAACCCAACACTTTATAAATAAATATAATAGATATTTAAGGATCTTAATAACCACATATTTTTCCTCCACACACAATTAATGGTTTATCAAAGCATGTTAGATCTCTTTGATCAACATCAGTAAGTGGTTCTTCTATGGTTACTTTCCTCCTACACTCTCTTTATTTCCACCATAAAGTTTATTAAATCATCTTATTTATGATGTATATAATATAATTTTTTTTTGGATTTTGATTCTAGGTTTCTTTTTAAGATCCATTTTTTCATCCTTCAATGTTTTAAAATCCGATTATGGATATTGTGTTTTGAAACCTTAAATTAAGATAGCTGGTTCCATTTTTGTTTGGAAAATATATTTAAACTCAAATTTTTTGAATTTATTTATATTTAATTTAATTTAATTATCAATACCAATTCCATATGGATTGAAATTGAAATTTATCTAAAGTGGAATTTTAGGATAAACACTCTATTCCATTGGAATTGGAATTTGGGGTTTTATTTGAAATTGATGGAAATAGTGAATATTTTTTCATGAATTTATTTTGAGAAAATTATATTATGATTAATTTATAAAAAAATATGATAGGTTATGAATTTAAAAGTCATGAAATGAAGAGAAACCAATATTTTGGATTAGAAATGAAATTGGAATACTGAAACTAGAAATAGGGAAACTGTATTATAAACTAATTTGAAAATTATTCCCCGTTATTGATTGATTAATTTAGGGCAGGTAAGTGTAGTTAATTATTTGTTTATTTGGAACAACCATGATTGGATTGAATTCACCTATAAATTTATTAATGATATAAACTCTATAGAAATATAGATAGAAAGGAAAATTCATAATATAACATTGATAATTTCGTATCATACTGAGGATGAGGGACTTTTTTATACATATTCCATGACAACATATATGAGAGTGTGAATATCCAATAATAATAATATATTATACTAAATAGAATATTTCTATGTGTAATGTCATAATCCCTTTAATTTTTCTAATATTGATTTTGATTCTATTTTATTCATTCTAATTTATTAGTATAAACTATTTCGTATAAAATATTTATTAATATGTTTTTTGAAATGATTCCATCATTCGAAAAGAAAATCATGTTTTGTATCAAATATGAATTTTTGTCTCCATGACAAGTTTTAATAAAATTTAAACCATGATTTTGACTATCTTTTTATGAATAATATTATGAAACACCTAATTAGCCTATACTAGAAAATTATCTCAAACCCTACTATTTCCTTCAGGATTTTGAACATTTTCTTCTACCTAGTTCGAATAAAGGGAAAATGCCTCTTGGAGGAGGTGGATGTTTATTAACCTATATTCTTGGAGTGTTGATACTTACATGATGTTTGATTTTGATTCATGTTAATTTCTAGTAAATTGATTATGTAATGTTTGTGTTTTAGATATACTTATTTGGTTCTACGTAATTTTCATATTAGTACTTTTTTAGCACACTGATATATATATATATATATATATTCGACTATTCTTCTGTGAAAAAATCATTCCAATTTTTTATTGTATAATGTCATGTGATGGTCAGTAACTCACTTGGAATGGGATTTATGTTAGAATCTTTCTAGAATATAAAATATTTCTAGGTATACTGGTATTTGTATATTTTGTGATATGGGAGTTCTTTTCTATCTTAATGATAATTCATAGGATTCTTATGGATGGTTCATATGTCTGATTCATGATTTGAACCATATATTTATGACATAAAATTTTTATGTGGTTGAATTTAGTGAATATATCTCTAAAAACACATGAAATTATCAATTAGTTCATGATGTGAAATTGTGAAAACATTACACAATCTTCAAAAAATGTTTATTAGCGAGATTTAAAATAAATCCTTTCAAGATGTGAATGATGTAATCATAAAAAAATTATCATTTATAATAGTGATTATATATCATGTTCCATTTTCATTTTCCCATAAAGGCTATAAATTTTCCCAACCCCTAGGGATATAATGGTCCTATTTTAATGTTGTTTCCAACCCATTAGGCCAATATTGATCACCATTATCCTATTATTTATCCACATTAATCTCATGTGGGTTTTCCCTCTCTCTCTTGTGGGATTATTGTCATTCCATTTTTTTTGCTTCCATACTATATTTCAATGATATGTTAGTTTATAAAATTCATTCTCAGTGAGTTCCTTTTTTGTTTGGTAGAATAATAATGTTTTTTCTTCAATTTGTATTGATTATTTCATGACGATTTGGTGATCATAGATCTATAATTTTTTATCAATTCTCATTCTATGAAATTGAAAACTATTTATATTGATGATTTATTTATTATAATTGATTTATGTTATTATGATGTTTTCATTATTAATATGATTTGGTAACAATAAACATATCCTTAATTATTATTAAACAAAAATAAATAAATAAATGGTTTTTCCTTATATAGATCATATGTGTTTATACTAGGATGGAAATTTGCCTCTATTTAATAAATAGTGTGTTATAATTTGTATAAGATATGGTTTATCATGTTTTATAAACTTATAAATTTGATGAAAATTTTAATTTTTGTAATCATTGATGAACAAATAATAAAAGTGATGTTTATTTGTTATCACCCCCCTTCAAAATTGAAGGAAGTTGAAGTGATTCTTGAATCATATGTAAATTTTTATTATCTATTCATTGTTTATGTCTTATAATTACTATGGTTGTAACATATATTAATTAAAATGGTTAATTCAACATGGTAGGGAAATTATTTTCACATAACATTAATTATTTTCTGATTCTAAATGAGTATATTTTATGAAGGATGAATCCAATGGTAATAGGGACTACCTTCCTTGTTAACAGAATTTTTTCCCAAATCCTTATGTTTTTTATGGATATAGATCCATACAATGAAATATAATCTGTTTCTGGGATGGAATGAGGATTATAATGATATGGGAAGGGGTCTATGGCGTGGTTATCATCATCAGTGCAAGATATGGAGAGATAGATGATGATATTTAATATGGTGTCATGAATTAAACCAGAATTTATAGAAGAAGATAAAGATATAATTTATTATTTTCTATTATGATGAATTTTGGGTTTATTTTATTTCCATGAACTTACATGGTGGTCATATTTCCATATTTATATTTTTACACATTAATTTTCATAGTTAAAGATGCATTATCACATGCGTGGTTTATTAATATAATCTAGTAGCATAGGATGAGTCCCAGGGTCATGGTAATGATGGAATGATGATGAATTAAAAGTAATTTAACACATATTTTTTTAATTTTGGGGGTTCACGTGGGATAATTGGTTGGTCATTTTGGATTTTAAAATTCATAACAATGATTATTAATTGGAAGACCTATTGACTTTTATCTGTGTAAATAGGATATCTTTACACTTGATTTTATAGATAGATACAAAGAAAATTAATTATATATTGGAGTTAAAGGATATATATTTTCACATAGTGTGGTTTTTGATATATATTTATTCCTGTACTATTTAATTTCTTATACTACCCAACCCATTTCCATAGGTTGACTGAAACCTAGTAGACATTGGAGATAGCATTCCACAGCATCATTGTTGGACTATATTGATGGATGCTAACCCATTATTCCATTTTCTCAACTCTTGGTCTTATAATCTTCTTGTATGCACGATGTTTACATTCATATATATATATATGTGTGTGTGTGTGTGTGTGTGTTTATGTGTGTGATTTGGTGTGTTTATAATAATGTAATGGATCATGGTTATTTCAGTCACATATAACATCACATATAGTATACTTCGTACTATTTAAGGTATATTGTGTTTGGGATATAATGGATTGAGGAGTTGTACATAGTGTATTGGTCGTTGTGGCACCCAGAATACTGCTCTGTTAAAATTTGGATGTAGTGATGATGAAGAGATTATGTAACATGTGTGGATCTAGTTTTTATATAATTTCCAATTTAATATTTTTCATAGTTTTAGAGATATATATGGCTCATGACATGTGACATTGTGGTTAGAGTGGAATACTAATGAAGAAGTGGTAGCATGATAACATAAAATTTATAATTTTTTTGATATTATATGACTTCATTTATATAACACATTGTTAGAGTGAAATTCTATATCTTGGAAGAAAATATTACATGAATTACTGAAAATGTTGTTTCATTTTTAATTCACGTGAATTTTGTATTACCTCCATACAATTCCATGAGGGGATCCATAGAGGGTCCTACTTAGTATGCATGTATTATCATCCATGTCAATAAAAATTACATTTATAATACACATAATCTGGATAGAGATTGGGTAAGAATTTCACTCTCATGGTATTTACCAAGAGTCGTTTGTGATTTAATGCCACTCTTGTGGTTTTTTATTTCGGTAAATTAATTTTCTTCTTTACAGTTCATTCGTTTTATGAAATTACATGTCTTAAAGGGATCTTTAATTAATATTATTAAATGTAGGAAGGATTTTCTGATAAAATCTTATCTCTAATTTTTTCTATTAATATTAACTATAAATGGCTCCAAATTTTGTGTCTGATATTTATTGTTATATTAAGTAACCCATATCTTTATTAGTGGAATTCTTCATCCTTCATCATCTCTCTTATTATATTCTCACTCTAAGTTGGGTTCCTTTGTGGGAAAGGTTTCATGATAAACAAACATTGTGAATAATATTTTAAAGTATTAACATAATTTCTTTTCTATATTATTATGAAATTTTTTTTAATAAGTAATTTATAATATATTCTGAATTAATTATTCATTTTGAATTTTTTTTTAAATAATTTAATTTTTTTCTTAACAATGAAATTTTCCTTCTTTAATTTAACATTGAATAAAAATTATTTAATTTATTATAAAAAACATCATAATATCTTATCTTAAACACATCTATTTACCACCTATACACAAACACGTTAATATTATATCATTTGAAAATTTATTATATTTTTATGCATTTTAATGAATATTGTTCATAAATGAATTCAATGTAAAAAATAATTCTAAGAGACATTATTCATGTTATTATATGTAATATATGGGGTGTAAATGAAATATATATGAGGAAAATGATCAATTAGAACCATTAAAAATCAATTTTACTTACAATGTATAAATTTTTCAATTCATAGAATTCATATACATAGTCAATACCCTAAAAATTATATTTATTCCTAAAGGATGATCACATAGATATAAATTGCATTATATTAACTAGATAATTATTCTTATATTGAAATAAAACCCTTTAAACTATTAAATATGGAGACTCTATACTCAATTATCATTATTACATAACATTTTACTAGATATCTTTATTATTTCCTTTCATGCATATTTTATTTCAACCAATTAATCAAAATATGATTTTAATTGAAATATGATGTTCATAATATTCTTATCGGAGAAATATGAATGGGTCTATGATTTTTTATAAGATGGATTAGAATTAAATCTCCCTGTAACATAATATTTAACTCGTTAATGCACATGAGATAATAATAACCCTTATAATTATTACACATTAATTATTTTTTTATATAAAAATATTACACATAATACAACATTGATGATGAAGAAGAATAGTATATTAGGGAATTAGTTACATTACAATAAAAATATAAAAAAAGAAAACTATTGTCTTTATTGAAAGTTTCCATAACATTTTCTTACGTAAAATTTCATGGGATAACATGGGGATACACATAAGAAAAGGGTAAGCTACAAATCACTATAAGGGAGAAAACATGGATAACATGAAGAATATGATATATATTAGATAACAGTAATATCAATAGGGAATAAAATGCGTGAGAATCATAAACATGAACAATGATATGTGATATAACATGATAATCATAATGGAAACATGGGAAATACGGAAACAATATAATACACAACATCATAAACATAGTTCAAGGATAACAGACAAGAAATAAGGATAGACATGTTCCCACAATGAAATTAGGCTCATTCCATGTCTCAAAATGATGTCTCATGATACTAAAATTTACCCAATGCATTGGATAGATATATGATTCCAGGTGCACCCATCACTTTCAATTCATTAGCATTCATACGTATTACACACAAATCATACAACATTAAATATCTAATCATCATATTTTATTCCACATTCAAGGATTTTGGGGTATATACATGTCCATACGAGGTCAAAGAATTATTATGGTGTAAATTTTTTCACCCTTCATAGAATATGGCCATTGTAATCACTAAACAATTTTTTTGGAATGGAAAATCGTAGAGAAATTTTGGCAGCATAAGGACATCCAATGAAAAATTCCTAAAATGTGTTGATTATGTCAAAAGGTGTATCTCATATTTTTTTCAATAAATTTTTTGTAATAGGGACACAAAATCAATATCCCAAAATTTGAAATTTGAAATAGATATCATAAGATAATAAAGAAACATGAATAAAGAATATATGGTGGGTATTTTTTTAATTTATTGTGTGACTCCAAAGACATAGTTTGAGCTTATTTAGTTATTTTGGGACATTGGGAGGACTCCAGAGAGGGGAGGGATGATTAATGACATGAAATATAAGAATTATTTTTTTCACTCATGTATGGATCCTTTAAATTTCTCTCTAAATATTTAATTTGGAACTAATATGGATTCCTATTTACTTATTAAGTGACTCTAGGGTATGTGGGGCATGTTCGGAGATTGGAAGACATATTTTTGGGGAAAGTGTCCATATCTCATGGTTAGAACGCTATTCATGAATAGTTTTCTTAACCATGAGGATGGTCCATTTTTAGATAGAACATAATCACATTGTTTGCCCAAGGTTTGTGCATGGTCCTGCGACCTAACCGTGAAATTTCCACTTTTGTCCATGTAACCATTCATGGTTTGTGAATGGCTAGTAAAACCATTTGGAAAAACTGTGCACATGCCATTTTTCTAGGTTATTTAACAATGTTTTCCCGTAATGATCTAATTAGATACCTCATTCCTTTATAATTAATGTTTTTGTGGTATTTACCTCCATATATTTCATTTAGGAGATTGTTTAAGAACAAATCTAAGGATCCAAAGATCATCTTCACCCAAGATATGATCAAGGTTATTTTCGGTTAGAAGGATATGTAACGGTATGTACATGATTCAGTTTAGGCCTTTTCTCTGCACTCTTTCTATCAGCTGAGATATCAGGGTATGAGAATTTTTAATTTTTTTAGATATACTCCAATCCAAGACAAATCAATTAAAAATACCAAAGTAGGATAGTTGTAAAAGACTAATATGGGTGGTCTATAACTCAGAACTAATGTTTGTTGATTATGGAATTGTCATGTTGGGCCCGCTGATTTCATCGGGTTCCTGTTATAAAATTAATTTTCCATGATTTAAATCATTATAACTATATGAATATTCTCTTTCAATATATATGATTAATTATTTGTTGTTAGGCCAAAAAATCCATTCATCCCATGTAAAATGCCATGTCAATTTTTTTGACACATTTGTTCCACATTTTGTGTGTTCCATTGATTTTGAATTCCTACATGTAAGTGTTTTTATATTTAATGGCTTGATTTCTATTATTAATATAATAATTTATTGTGACATCTATTCTCCCCACATGATGTCCCTAAGGTATGTTCTTCAATATTTCAATGACATGTAAAATTTGAATGTGAATATATACACACTATATGACTTGGCCGTAAATGTAAATGAATATTAGGTTTCATATCAATCAAACCCCTTACCACATTGATTACATGTGGCCCACAGGGTTTGGGGCACTCTTTTAGGGGCATCTGGGTCCGAGAAATCACAATGTTGTATCAGAGTAGGTTTCTTTCTAGATTTACAATTTGGAGACAATATATTGGGGATTAGAAACACCTGTGACATTTTCAAAAGCCATTCTTGGGATTCATGAACCCATCTATGTGTAAAAACCTTGTTTCCAAAATTACTGTTGTTGTTCTCTTTTTACTATTACAGTTCATATTCATTCAGCATTTGTTGACACACATGTTGTGTGATGTAATTTATTAATAGTATATTTGAGATCATTATTTCATTCTTTTCCCTATGATATGAGAAAAAAGTTAATTGTTACATGCATCATAATAGGTACCTATAATTATAATTTCATGCATATTTCCATGCAATATTTGTTAATTTCACTAGTTTTCATTATATGATATGCATGTGATTGTTGGATAGATTCCATCCTATCTCTCATTGAGAATATCATAAAGCCTCAAGAGGGGAAATTCAATCTTGCTACAAACATGCTTCAGGACTCTTCCATGCATTGGGTGGATCTAATTACCTGGGCCAGTTTTCATCAAGGAATTGTATTGGTTGATTTCCTAACTGCCTTCAATGATCATTTAATTCCTCCAATGCTGAGAGTTTACAGAGCCAGAGAGTTGATGCATCTATAGATGGGTTCTTTGTCACATATTGAATATTTAGTGTGTTTCACAGAGTTACATCATTTTTAACCACTTTTAGTCAGTGATGATCTTTCATGTGCTAGATGATTTAATGAAGGGCATTAGTACATCATCCATATACAGGAGAATGTCTTTCCCCGGCCTACATTTTCTATGATAGTAAATAATTATTTTGTCACTAAGCCTAACCAAAGGATGAAAATAGTACCCGGTGTAGGGGAATAGTGACACATTAGGCTAATAGTTCATGTTGTGGTAAGAAACATTCTCTTAAGGTTTATCGTTAGTTTAGTTACAACTGTAGTGTCTATTTTGATAGCTCTAATATATGTAATTAGTTTTGATGATGGGGAAATTTTAGGCATAAGTATGATAGAGACACACTAAATTTTTGACCTTCAATAATTATGGGGAATCATCATAATTTCTATCAGGCCATTCCACCATATTTTAGTATAAAATGATCCCCATAAACTCCAATTTAATGAGAATGTTATTTTATGCCATGTCAGGCGGGGAGGTTGGAATAGAACATGTAGGTCTGGTCAAGTGGGATGTCATGGTTGTTGTAGACAGAACTCTGGTCACCAGCAGTGCCAACAGAGTAGTTATGATAGTTTTACTCTGTCTATTGCACAGTGTTGTGGATAAGGATAGTTGAATGCACTACATCTGATACCCAATGATCAGGTTGTGGGAATATCAAATGTCCAAGCTGCTATTATTGTAGACACAACCGTAGTATCTGATTTATATGATACTGGTTATTTAAAATATTTTCCTCCAAATATACCATGGAATGTCACTTTCTTGAGATACAATATTACTATTGTGTAATGACCCTAGATATTTCGTTTGGGGTACGAAAATAGGGTATACGCCTGTGTAGGGACTATCACCTTAAGGTAGGTAGATACCCATTCTTATGGAACCTCGTTGTTCTTGAGATGAAATTATTAGAATTCATAGTCATGATGTATTGGTTGGTTACCTTTCATGATTATGTAGAATGCTATCACCACAAGCTATCTTTTACATCACTATAGGGAAGTAGTTGTAAACACATTGGTGAGTGGGATTTCCAGGCTTGTGGAGTTGGACCCGAAAATCATGGGCTATGTGATGTGACCTCTCAGTTTGTAAATCACATCATGGAGGATCAGAGTTTAGTATATGTTGATTTTACTCTAGTAGTGGTTCATTTCATGGTTGTATTTCCTAATGATTTTTTTTTGCTTAACTCCTGCGATAGAGGTAGAGTTTAAATTCGAACTTGTCTCAAGAGTAGCTCTAGTAACCATTCCACTATATAGGATTTAACAAAAAATTATTAATGAGCATAAGAAGAAATTAATGTATTTAGAGTTCAAAACATTTATAGGATCTGGTACGTCCTCTTGGGTTTCTCTAGAAATTTTCACTAAGAAGGCGGATGAAACCTATCTTCTATGTGTGGATTACCAACAATTGAACCAACTTACTATAAAGAACCGATATCAAATTTTTAGACTAGATTTTCCCATTGTCTAAATTTTTTTATGAAATTAATTTTTTATGATTGACCAGATGTCATGTCATCATTAGGTTTTTCTTAGTCCATCATACATACCTCGTACAACATTCCATGGGAGATATAGTTTGTATGAGTACCTCATTATGTAGTTCGTTCATACAAATGAAACCTCCAGTTTCATGGATATGATGAATATAGTTTTCCACATCTATTTGAACTCTTCTTTTAGTATTAATGGACAACATCATAGTGTATTTTCATACCAAAAATATTGATAATGTTTTGAGTAGACACAAAGAGCCTCATCTTTATTCCTAGCAAGAAAGGTTCCATTACTAGACCAACAAATTTCACATCATGGGTAATATTATCTCTGAATCAAGCGTATTTATTGACCTAGAAAAGGTTAGTTTCATAGTTTCTTGGGATCATACAAAGAACATATTTGATTGAAATTGTTTTTTGGGGTCGGCTGAACACTATAGAAAATTCATATTGGACATTTCCACATTTCATCACCTCTCACTGGTATTACAAAGATGTGTGAAAATTTCATATGGTCAGAATCATTATAAAAATCAATCCTGGAGTTAAATGGGAATCTTTTAACAACACCTATGTTGACTGTTCCAGATCCTAGTATAGATTATATCATCTTATGTGATTCATCATGCATCATAGTAAGAGTAGAGCTGATGCATGAGGAAAAAGTTGTTGAGTACAGATAATAACAGTTGAGGCCTCATGAGTGGAAATACCCAATGCATGACCTAGAACTAGCAGGAGTTGCCGATTACATTTGTTAATGGAGATGTTATCTTTTGGTTTAGTGCTTTGTGGTGTACAGAGACAAAAATATCCTTAAATATATCTATTTACAGTGTTACATGATCCTTAAATAGTGGAGGTGGGTCAAATATATATGATATTTTGATTTTGATCATTTCTATATGCTCAGGAAGGGAACTGTTGTTATGGATAAGTTGATTCAGAAAACTCAGACACTCCTAGTATGGGAATCCAATGATGAATTTATGTTGATGGATTTATTATATGAGATGCATCTAGATTTTTTGGATAGTAACCTTCCCTATTTCATCTCATCTTTGATAGTTACCTCTTCAATCCTTGAAATGTGAAGGGTGGATGATTGTAGGATCTTGAAGGATTGGTTATCTATGACATTATATCATGAGATAATACACATTCCGAATTCTCAATTAACATATATGATATATTGTGTCTATGTGGATGTAACTGGGTTTCTACATATATAATAGATGAGTAAATAAAAGAGTTTCATGCTTATTAGAGGATAATTCAATCAGGAATATCCAAGATGTATCAAGATATATGATGCTAGTATTGGTTTCTAGGGGATGAAAAATCGTATAATATTCCTTATCACTGGGTGTTCCACCTATCAACTGGTGAATGTGGATCACTAGAGAGCTTCAGGCATGTACCAGCTAATTCCAATCTCAAAATGGAAAATAAGAAGATGTATCTATGGATTTCGTAGTAATATTACCCTAGTAGCTGAGGGGTTCAGTTATTATTTGGGTAGCCATTGAAATACTAATGAAATCAGAGCACTTTCTATTCAAGTGAAATAAATTGTTGATGATCTGGACAGACTATATGTCCATGAGATCATATGGCTAAACATGGTTCATTATACTGTTGTTTTAGACAGGGGAACTCAATTCACTTCAAGGTTTTAGTACTGATTGTAGAAGGCCATGGTGACATAGGTGATTCTATACATATATTTTCACCCTCAGACCGATAGAAAATTGGACCAGATAATACATGTTATAGATGATATGCTCTAAGAATGTGTCCAATATTTCAGTAGTTCTTGGGATAAGGACATACATCTCATCGAGTTCACATATTATAATATCATCCAAGTGACAATTCATATGGCACTTTTTTAGGCCTTATATGGTATGCAATGTTTTTCACCCATATGCTAGCTAGAGGAACATTTCGAAACCCAACTAGGTCGTATTCTCCTTTAGGAGACTTCGAAGCATGTTTAGTTGATTAGAATGCCTATTAATACATGTCTGTCTTTAAAAACATCTTATGTTAATCTCCAACAATGACCTAATGAGTTTGAGGTTAGGGATCATGTTATTCTATAGGTATCACCCGATCTAGGTCATAGATAGTCATGTAAATTGGGAAAATTATCACCTCATTAGGTATGGACGTTTATGATTCTAGAAGGAGTTAGTCCAAAATCATATCTATTGCTATTACCTAATAGGTATTGTGACATGAACAACATCTTTCATGTATTACAACATCCCCAATAACATGATGATCTATCTCATTTTTTTGATAATGAAGAAGTTCAGTTAGATGTTGATGCCACGTCTTAGGATTATCGAGTATTCATCATTGATCGGAGAACAATGGTTATCAGATATCGGTGTTTCACTCTAGTAAATGTGCCCTGAAAACATGGCATATTATAGGATAATACTTGGGAGAGGGAAGATTACATACTTTCTCAGTGGCAAGAGTTGTTCTCAGATAGTGTTTAATCACCCATCGAAGGATAACTCAGGGATTATTTATTTTAACGTGGAAGACTGTAAGAACCTAGTTCTTCAAAAATATATAGATCATATAATTTTCATTATAAATATTTATAGTGGACCTAAAATCAATTCCTAATGAGTTAGTAAATGTCTTAAGGGTGTCTGTGGAATGTTCAGAGCCATGAACACATATTTTTGGTGGAACTGGCCATGTCTCATGGTTAGCGCATGGTTGGTACATGTTTTTTAGAACAATGTAGATTGCCTATTTTTAGATAGAACCTTATCTCATGGTTTTTGCAAGTTCATGCCGACTAACCATGAAGTTTCCCCTTCTACCTATGTAATCATGCATAGTTTTCCCACTATTTTTCAAACTATTCCAAAAAGAGGTACATAAGCCATTTTTATGGGAAATTTTACAAATTTTTCATTAATGATCTAATTAGATACCTCATTCTTCCCTAATAATAAAATATGAAGGATTTACCTTCTTAGATATCATTTTGGACCATCTTCAAGAAAAGGTATAGGGATTCATAGATATCTTTTTTCTGGGTTCTGATTGAGCATATGTTCTTCACATTGGATGCACAACCATAGGTACTCATGTTAATTTATTTATTTCCTCTTCTCTATTTCTATCAAACTAGATATCAGGGTGTGATCAGTTCATTTCTTTTTTTATCTAATATACTCTAAGACAAATAAAGGGTAAATACCAGATGAGTAGAGTCATACACGACTAAGGTGGATGGTCTATAACTCATCCCTTAAGTTCATTGATTTTGGAATTATCAACATAGGCCAACAGATTTCATCTGGTGCCATTTTCAGAATTTATATTCCATTATTATAATTTTTATAACATTATGGATGTTCTATATCTATATATTTGAATATTTATTATTGGTTACACCCAAAACTCCGTTCATCTGTTGTAAGATGTTAATATATAATTGTGGTTTAGGGTATTGACATGTTTGTGCCACTGTTTGAGTGTGCCTTGGCTTGAACTTCATAAAGGTAAGTGATTCAATATTAAATGGTTTGGATAATATTGTGAATATAATATTACATTGTACAATGTATGCTCCCTAGTTGACCAGCATTATGTAAGTTAATCAATTTGACAATGAAATGTTAAATGTGAATTGGAAAGTATACTAACTATATAAATTGGTTAAAATGTAAATGAATAATAGGTTGCATATCTATAGCACCCATTATCACAGTAATGGAATGTAGTGGAAGTATCCTTGAATATGGAATATGCATTAAATAGATTAAATGAATAGTTTCTTGATGCATAGCCTTTCATGCTAATGAAATAATAGGATTGAACAAAATGACTTGATTAAAAGGTTAAATTATACTTGGCTATGTCACACTAATGAAAGGAAATGCATGACACTAATCGAATTATTGATTGATTATGACTTTATTTAATGTTTTCATGCTACTTGAACACATCACACTAATGAATTTCATGGATTGAACCAATGGTTGCCTGCTACATGACCCTATCACACTATGGAAAGGAAAGGATTGAACAAAAAAAAAGTATTACAAGTCTTCATAACTAGATATGAAATGGTCTTACTCAATCCCCGTATGGATTATGATCAGATAATGTGATGAGTACTTGGAAACCACTTTATGATTCAAGGATATAGATTACTTAGTTTGAGAGCAATATAGAACCTAATCATTGTCTGTTCTGAGATTCCTGGTATGACACCAAAGGATCCATTCAATATTATTATATGAAGAATTGGATACACTACATGGATCTCGCATTGAAAAGTGAGTTCCATGGTTACAAACCTTAGGGCCCTATCTATTCATATCCCCATTTTACCTTTGATGTTAACCAATGGCACGGTAGGTAACTCATTGTGGAATACCTTGGACTATGATCCTTGGATTAAACTCTTAAACAATTCTATCCTATAGTTATTACTGAGTTTGAAACTCATGCGCTCTACATCACCATTATTATTACTGTGGAACTTCACTATAAAATATCATTACATGATTAATTTTTACAACTTGGAACCATGCAATGGGTAGCATGTTACTTATTTATAAACTGGTAATAGTCTAATAATGGATTGGTGACATGTTCAGACACTAGTTAACTGTAGAAGTATATACATGGGTATTAATAAATTATACATATTTAAAATATATATGATATCTTTTACACTACTATAATTCCATTACACAGGACAGATGTTATAGAAAACATTGGTCTTGGCCTACTGAGATTTTTCTAACAGTCAATTCAGGCACTGTATTGTACCAAAAGTATATTACATGGTTGCATGTGTTGAAAAAGGGAAGCATACAACTTTAAAAACTTGATTCCTTACTGTTTTTTATGGATCATGATAGAAGATGGCCGATCTAGATTTCATGAGGCATGGGATTGTCTTTTGATTCATTTATACTTTAAGAAACATGTGATGTTTTCTATGGTGCATCCATGTTTTACATTTTTCAAATCACATGATATATCATCATCATTTGTAGTATGCATGGATTTTATTTATGTAATTTGAGTTTTTGTTACTTTTGGTTCAATTTTATGCTTTGTATTATATTTACGTATACTACGCCCACTAGTTAACCTCTTTTTACATTCAACTTTTGCGCTACACTTTGTTAATAATGGAATAGTCTACCCACAGGCACATCCTACACTCATTCTTCTAGTTGGAAGCCTCTGGCATTCAGGGAGATTTTCTTGGGTCCATGTGGCATACAGAGCTTGGGGAACCCATTCAGTTGCATCTGTGTCCAGGTTGTCAAATGATCTAAGGCATTTGAGTGATGAAAAAAGGGAGCATGGGTGTGATTATTTTTGAAATGTAATTCTTTATCATTTCTCAAACCTAGGGGTTGGACTCTATATAATAAAATAACCAAAACCACAAACCGTCACATAGTTTACTTCCATTATATCTACCAAAAAGGATTTGTTTTCATTTTTTATATATTAATGGTCTAAATTAAACAAAATAATGCCCTTGTTTATGTGGAAGTGAGTCATAATCTAAAAAAAATATTTAAAACCATGAAATATATAATTTATTGGGGGGATATAGAAGGTGATTATAAAATAAAAAATTATACTTATAATGAATTCACATTAAAAGGAAAGATATATTTTCTCTTAGATATCATTTATATTATTTATTACATAATTTTGGTATCATTATGATGTCATAATAAACAATTTATATTTATATAGCATTTAATTTTTACACCAAAAACAAACAGTCTCATAAAATTATGAAAAAGTCAACAATGGATAATTTAAATTTTCTAATTCCAAATATAATATTACTTTTTTCAAAATAATTTAACAAGTATGTTTATTTTCACTTTTATAATAAGAATATATATTGAGGGATAAATGATGGTTTTTTGAAAAAAAAATTCTTCAAACCATTATAAATAATATATGTACCTACTTTTCTTTTCGTGGTTCTAATTTTTAAGAATTTTAAAGAAAATTATGAGAGCATACATTGAGACAGTGTGTGATTCTGATACCTGGTGTACTAGGAATGGATCATAAAAAAATGTCATGTTTTAACTAGCGAGCATGTGGGGTTTTTCCTGAAAAAGTGAAATAACACATAAACGGTTTGGTGGATCATAAATTTTAGTACACCATTGTGTTCAAGATTGTTGGATTACCCTAGGCGTGACTTTACATTAGTTGGCGTAAGTCTCCAATGAGAAAACCTAGAAATAGAATACCCAAAAATAAAATAATTAGATAAAATATATTATTTTTTTAAATCCTTATAACTTATCAATGGTGAGTTAAATTGGAAATTTTATCCCACCATTGAGCTCATGAGGGCGTTCTTAATTTAGACAGAGACCAACATTGGATAGCATGGTCCAATTGTGGAATTTAGATTATGGGATGTGACATTAAATAATTGAATAAATTTTTTTTATTTTGAAATCTTATAACACATAAATGATAACTCGGATTGGAATTCTGATAGTACCTTTGAGCTCGAGAGGTTGTGATTTCCATTGGCGTGGCCTGACCTCGACTGGAACAAGTTGATGGTTAATGATAGTTTTTTTCATTAACATCATTAAAATATTTCAAAAAAATATTTTATTTTGATGTTTTGAAATGACACTGCGACGCTGCAACACCATGTCATGGCAACCCATTTTATAAAATAAATGAATCTACGTGGCAACGCAAAAACAGAAAAAAAAGTGGAATCATTGAATGAGTTTCTTCATTTAATGGAATTGAAGGAGTACAAGAATATATTTACATTCCATGAAAAATTACCTGGGTGCTCTCCAGAAAAAAACCATTGGTGAATCCTCTTGTTAGAAAGCAGTGAACAACAATGAGATAGAGGATTAATGATTGGGGTTCAGATCAAGCATCAAAGGATCGAAAAATGACTATAATTGACTCCTTCTTCATCAATGAACAATACATTTCCAGGTAGGGGTTGATATTTGATTATGTTCTTCCCAGTACATGGGTTTAGATGATGAATGCGGATCCACAAACAAACTGGTTGACCCAGGTTTTGATCGTTTGTGTGGGATGCTCTTTAATGTGGTATGGTTTGGAGAAATAAATTTATATTTGATTGTTCTTCTAAACCCTTATTAATGTAGCAGAACAATGTCATTATGAACAATGGGAGAGTTTTTTTCCTCAATTAATTGTCTGGTGTTCCACCTTCCCTTTGACGAGCATTCTTCACATTCTTCATGGGTTAAAGAACGACCTCTCATTGCACAACCATTCATGGTACATGGATCATACATCATGGATCTGAAATAGACATGACAATAAGGTTGTGCGATGATGACGATGACAGTTGGATCAAAGAGGCTTGTGAGATACTATCAATCGATCACTTTCTGGTGGATGATATGGAAATGATGTTACTGACCCACAACAATGTAGAATACGGACCAAGGGATACAGACCACCATCTAGATTTGAAAACGTTCAACCGAAGAAAGTCTTGTTGCACACGGAAATACCCATTGTTCACAACAGTGACAATAAAAAATTAATCTTTGAGGATTTCCATGATGAGGAGGTTGTGGCCTTGGCCATAGAGTTTACTCGAACCCTCCTCACAAGTTCATGTGTGTACTGATCTAGTGGACTACAATGGGAAGCTTTGATTCATGAAGGGGGACATGGCAACGACTACCGCATCCCAAGCGAGCATCACCAGCCCTCTCTGATGTGGGACATGCAGAAGACAGTGGGCCAGACCAGCGGCCTAGCATGCTGGACCAGGCCTAGTAAGTAAAAGGCAGACCTAAGGGATTGGTTTAGACCACGGTGTGGTTGGTGGGCCCTGGGCTGGGTAGGGTCAGGTTGGCCTGACCAGGTCATTCCTAACCCAAACCCAACCGACCTCATTTCTCTTAAATTCCAATAATTCTAAAAAAAAAGTTTTTTATGGGATGTCTATGTCCTTGGGACCCTTGCGACGGGATGATACATTTTAGATACATTAACTATGTTTTTTCCTTCAATTTTAGAAGATATTCTAACGGGTTGAAGAGTATCTCTTTCCAGTACAAACACGCCTGAGCCGAAATCAATATGTATTGTAAAGTTAGAAAACCCACATCATGGGGTGAAGGTTTGCTTATTTAGGGTAGCTACTTATGGTGGTGTCACTTTCATGAAGGAATAGGGTGCAGGCTCTTAGATATGTTTGTGAACATAGGGTAGGTACTCTATTATGGGGCTTTGGAGTGGGTTCTCTATATGTGGATTTATTACTCCCATATAGGACTAATGTGCATGACCATTACATCTAATGTACATAGAGTAAGTACACTTCTACCGGTTATGGTGTGGCTACACTATGATAGGATCCAGTACTCCACTATTGTTTTAGGTTGTGATTCCTTCACACATGATCGAATAGAGTTGGTACTCCCATACTGGGTAGGGTGTGGGTCCTCTAGGATAAGAGTCGGTACTACCCTTTTGTAATAGGGTGTGGGCCCACCACACATAAAATCCAAATTCAGTACTCCCATGTCATACGAGGGTGTGGGTCCTCTATTCACTAACTAGTACTCCCATATTTAGTAGGGTGTAGGTCCCCTATTGGTGTTGGATCAACCTCATTTTTTGGATACAATAACTAAGAGCGGTACCCTCTAGTTGATGATAATATAATGTAGATAGGATCTAGTTTTTCCTAGATGGATTGAGGTGTGGGCCAATAAATATAAGAGCGATGGGGATTTCATGATATGGTCAGGAGAAGTGCTCCCTCATCGGTGAATAGTGGTGAGGGTGGGCCTCTCCCTTTGGTTTCATTAGTCTTGTGTTGGTCATAGGACATCATTGACAGAACCTATGGTGTTGGGTACTAAAGATGGACCATGTAGGATGTTCTTGATCGATCATATTCTCTAGAATTATGAATGGTAGAGTTATTCTAGATAGATTACACCTCTCTAGTTCTTACCATTAATGATGACTGAGCTCATGGAGCGTGTTTCCCATAGTATTTATGTGTTTCTTTTTGAATCGTTAATGAGAATCCAGTTGTTGGATATGGGGTTGTAACCTTATGATTATTAGTTTCTGAAATGAGAATATATGGATGATATAGGTAAAATATATATGCATATTCCTTTGTGGAGGTGAGTGTTCATTTCTTTGGGGGGGTTTTCCCTTTTTCTTTGTCTTTTTGTTTCAAGGAGTCCTACTAAGTATTGTTTTACTCACCAATGCACAGGATTTTCCAGCATGTGTCATATCTTGTGCAGATGTTTGATGCATTGATAGAGTCCAGGGAGGGATATGGCAAGGTGGTTCTCAGTGAGATCAGAAAGATGAGGCTAATCATAATTATTTAAGAAGCTACCATTCACCTAGCTTTTATGTAGGGTTGTTGGCATACGAGATTTAGGGACAAAACATTTTACTTTTGTTATCTCATTCATTTGATTGCCTTGAATACTGGCCCGTTTTTCCACCCTGTACTCCGATTTTTTTACTATGGATGTGTTATAATTTGTGGTTTTCATGCAATGTTCCACAGATTTTTACTTTATAGTATACATGGAACGAAGTTGTGTTCATGTGTGCAGGTACATAATATAATGACTCCCATTTGTGAGATATGCATAGTAGATGCTATTCTCGTTCCCTTTCCATCTTAGAGGCAGGCATGGGATGTCGCAACATAGGATGTAGGGGATGGGATGTGACCTAATGGTATCAGAGGAGTTTGGTTTTACCTTAGGATCATAGTGTCATGAGATTGGTTTGGGTTTCATAACGGCAGTGTTAAGATGTTTTGAGATCAGCTCACAGGCCAATGGATATAGTGTCGGTATGGCGCTAACATATCAATTCACCAAGACTCTAATAACCTTCATTTTAGACTAGTACATTAGGACACTAGTTGATGGAAAAAAACTGTACATGAATCATATAGGAATGGTTTTTGTTTTCCATGCCCTACTTGAGTTAGATCTGTAGATATACTCTATTAACTGTTTTTCATCATGACCCATTTCATGATTCCACCATGATGACATCCAGATAGGATTCTACAGTGCGGTCATGATGATGATATTCCCCATGATGTGGAATCAATAATTGGAAATGTGTTGGAGGTGTAACCTCCTGGTGGTCTACGGGTGGAACCATCACCCATAAAGTAGCATGTTTTCCTGGAAGTCTAGATGGAGGATGCACGTAGGTTGAGTGCACTACATGAGATCCAGAGGCACATCCCTTTGAGATATCTGGGTGATCTGGACCCCAAAGCTATAGAGGAGTGGCTTGATGTAGTCACTCAAGTTTTCTTCGTAGTGGGAACAACTCATCATATGGTGGTTATAATCGAGAACTTTCTTTAAGAATCTATAGGATGCTGGTGGAGCCTGGTGATACAGTCGCATGATGAGGAGACACTCACTTGGGATGAGTTTTAATTACTCTTCAGGGAAAGGTTTTTCCCAAGCACACTGGGGTCAGTGTGTATCTAGGAGCTTATAAATCATAGATAGGGCTTCATTATAGTGAAAGAGTTATCAACAAGGCTTAAAGGACTTTTCATGGTACTCAATGGATATGGTGCGAGAACCGATTCATAGTGTTCAAACCTTTGAGAGGGGCTGACACAAAAAGATCAGGGAATTAGTGGTTATGATGAATATTCCCACCTATGTTGGGGCACTCGAATGAGGCCTTGTGGGGCAGAGTATTACTGATGAAGAGAAAATAGATGCTACCTTTGTAGAGGTCACAAGACAGAGGTGTAATCATGAGCTAACAAATGACAGGTGATGGATCATGGTGTATGAGGTATACCAGTGCCCAAACATAGACGCATGGGACTCTGGCACCTGAGAAGCGCCATTAAATAGAACAATTGTTGGAGTGGCTATGTTATTCTTACAATGGCCATGGGCATATTGGAAGAGATTTTATGACCCATCAGGTTTCTAAGAGAGAGCTGGCTGTCGAGCTGCCTTACCAAGGGAAAATCTTTCAACAAGGAGTTCCGCAACATGGAGGGAGAGGTAGAGGCGATGGAAGAGTATTTTGTGGCCCACGCCATGCTCAGGGAGCTGGAGGACAAGGGCGAGGATAGCAGCTTCCAGTCATGGTTTATGAAGCAGACATTATAGGAGATATTCAAGGTATGACGTATGTCTTTTACTTTTTGATGATATATTAATTGATACCTGAGCTAGTTGTCCTATTTTTTCCTTGTGAGTTTTGATTGAGACAAAGAGTTTCATCTCAAACTATGGACTTGACCCCAATGATCACAGAGTAGTGATGATTATATGACCTGACTCTTAGAGGTGAGAGTTGTGGTTGGGATCTCTTAGTCATAACATCTAGGACATATGACATCATTAATATTATGGACTACAATTGTTCATGAACATATTTTCTGTTTTATGAAAAAATGGTACGGTGTATCCCCTATAATGGAACATGTTTTCCTTAGTCAATGAAAATTAAACTGAGACATCACCGGGTAGACTCTGACATATGGCCTGAAAAAATGTATACTTCATGGAAACTATTTTACATTAGTGCATGTCTCGAGATCGCACATAGATATTAATAGGAGCACATGGGAGTGGGATGATCATATTCATGCTCGGTTCTACTCCATTTTGTTTGGTAAACCTTGTTTTTATTTTCAAGTATGTAAAGCCTTAATGTGGGGCTAATGAAACAGTTCTAATATTCTCAGTTATATTTTTAGAAAATCATTGGGAATATTTGGAAACAAGGTGATAATACTGAGTATTATTTCAAGGCCCGATGTGGCTAGAATAGTCCGTCGAAAATTATTATGTTTTAACTAGCACGCGTGATTAGTTTTCCTAAAAAAGTTCAATAACTCATAAATGGGGGCCTATATCAGAAATCTGAGGTCACCATTGTGCTCAAGATAAGGGGTATACCCTAGGAATGACATAATATTTTTCGTATGAGGCTTCAGTGGGAAAACCAAAAAAGGTATAACTGTAAATAAAATAATTAAATAAACTATTTTTTTTCAAATACATATAAATCACGAAAAATGACTCAGTTTGTAAATATGATACCATCACTAAGATTATTGTGGAATGATTTCTTTAGGAAAATCCTCACATTTTCTCGCACGAGCCAACAATGGAAAGTAGTTTTTGAGTCATTACTGTTGAAAAGTAATTAAATTATTTTTATATTAAAAATCTATTACTCATAAATGGTAACTCAAATTAGAAATCTAATAGTACCATTGATTTCCTGAGGGTGGGAATTCAATAGATGATGCCTAAATTTGATTGGCATGGGTTGAGGGTGAATGTTAGTTTTTGGTCATGAATGTCATTAAAATATTTAATAAGAATATGTCCTTTTTCTATTTCGCAATGACGCAGCGATGCTGTAATGAAAGGAAAGACAAACTTGTTTCCTTCAATAAAGGATAAAATGTGGAAATGATGAGACAATAATGATGCAGCAGTGATGGACATGTTTCTACATTTAATGGCTTGGTAGGGGTACGTGATATGATTGAAACAACTAGAGAAATTACCCAGAAGCACTAGAGAAGAAAAGATTTGGTGAAACCTCTTGTTGGTGAAAATAAAATAGTGATGAGATTAAAGATTGATGATCACAGTTCAGATCAGGCATCAACGGAGCAGAAAACTATGAACACATAATTCTTTTTTCTCAATAGTCGATCAATTTCTATGTAGGTGTTGTTATTTAATTTTGTTCTTCTATTATCTTGGTTTTATAGGATTAACGTGGATTAAACCATGAATTTGTTGACCCATGACCTGATCCTTCTTGCAAGTAATTCATGACTATTAGAAGGTTTTGGGAAATGAATATCATTTTTATTTTTCTTCTAAAATATTCTAGAAGAATTGGTTTGATGTAATGACTAATGATGGTGGAGGTTCATTCCTCGATTTTTTTTGTGTCACCCCTTACCTTTGATGTACGTTATTCGCTTTCATTGCGTTCATTGTGGTTTAGCGAATGTTACATCATTGAAAAACCATTCATGAAACAACGATCCAACATAATGGATTTAGAATAAACACAACATGAAAGAGTGGAGACGATGATGAAAATGGGTTGATCAAAGTGGTTCATGAGATAACATCAATCGAGTGATTTCTAGAGGAAAGGATCACAATAAAGTTACAAGAACATTGTAGTGAAGTGGGCAGCCTGAGGGATTCTTAACAACTAATAGATTCAAAAATGGACAACCAGAATTATTCTGGTTACCCGTAGAAAGACCCCCAACTTGTTCCAGCTACATCAACAACCTTGACAATATAGATGTCCATGCAGAGGTGTTCCCGTCCTGTGCGGTAGAGTTGACTTGCACAAATGGCACGAAGTCGTAGGCGTGCTGATATGAAGGCCTTATATGTTTCACAAAGGGGGATGTGGTGGCGGATTCCATGAAATGGGTAAGTATTACCGACCCACTTCGATGTTGTTCAGGCTAAAGCTAGTTGGACAAGCCTAGCCGGGCGGGCTAGGATAGAAGAATGCCGGACCCATATCCCAACGGGTCAGACTCGACCCAGTTAGTCCTAGGAATGCCCAGTCGGTCCCCAATAGGCCTAACGGGCCATGTCGGACCTGTGTATGGTCATCCAAGATTCAGGTCAGTCATGGATCAATATGGAATGGGCCTGGTCTATGGGCCTTGGGCCAAGTAGTGTCAGGTCTGACTGATTGGTTCTGACGGGACCCAGACCCAACCGACCCCTTTTCTCTCAAACAACCATAACTATCAAACAAAGCGTCTGTTTATTGAGTTGTTTTATGCATTGGGACCCTAGCGACGAGTCAGTAGTTTTGAGATTAATTAAGTGTGTTTTGTAAAAGTTGGAATAAGGAGTATTGGTTTTGGGGGTAGGCCATCTAGTACAAACATGCTTGAGCAAGAACTAATGTGTTTCATATAGGTGGAATCCCTAAATCATTGGTTGTGGGTTCTCTTCCTTTGGGTATATTCCTCCAGTGGTGTCACTCCCCTAATGTACTAGGGTCTAGATTCTCGAAGACGTTCATGAATGTAGATTATTTTCTCCATTGTGTTACTAAGGATTTGGTCTTATATCTATGGATTCAGTACTCCCCTATAGGATAAGGGTGTATGTCCTTCACATGTAACTATAACAGAGTAAGTAATCTCTTAAAATATAGGATGTGATTCCTCTATGATAGGATTCAGTACTACCCTTCTATTTTAGGGCATTTTACCTCTACACATGTTTGAATAGAGTCGGTACTCTCTTATCGGGTAAGGTTAAGGTCTTCGATGATAGGTGTTGGTACTATCCTATCATACAAGTTTGTGGGTCCTTGACACATGAATGATAGATTTGGTACTCCTCATTCATTCCAGAGTGTGGGACTTGTAGTAACTGATTAGTAATCTCTTACCTATTTGGTTGTGGGTCCTCAATTGAAGTTGGACAACCCTCAGCTATCAGATGCATTAGCGATGAGTGGGCACATACACTTGTTGAGAATGTTACCAATATATGAGCTAGTTCTTTCACGATGAACGAAGGCGCCAAACACTCCATATAAGAGTGAAAAGGGGTTTCATGAGATGGTTAGGAGAAAGGAACGCTCATATATGCATAGTGGTGAGGTTGTGCCTATGTACTTGTGTTTCCTAAGAATTACGGCAGGCACAAGAAAATGATGACGAATCATCCAGTTTTTTTCCATAAGAGCTGAACATAATAGGATGTTCCTGATGGAGAATGTTCTCATGGATGTACCATTATGAATGGTAGAGTACTTCCCGAGAGAGTATAAAATTTGAACCGGTACCATAATGGATGGCTCAGCTCATAGAGTGTGTTTCTCCTGGTTTTAATGTGTTCCCTTTTGAGCCTATGATGAGAATCTAGTTGTTGGCTATAAGGATGTAAAGTTATGATTATTAGTGTCTGAAACTACTATATCTAGATGTTATTGGAATATTTATGGGCATATATCTTTGTGGAGATGATTTTTCATTTATTTGTATGTATTTCCTTGTTATTTAGATTTTTTAGGGTCTCCTACTTAGTATTGTTTTACGCACCCCTTCATTGAATTTTCTAGAATGTGTCATGTATTGCGTATACTTTTGGTGCTTTGACAGATTCCAGATATGGCCAAGACATGGTGGTGCTTAGTGAGATCATAAATATAAGGCATACACCTATGGTATCAGGTAGCTACACTTCTACTACCATTTGTGTAGGGTTTTTGGCCGACGAGCTTCATGTACATGATATTTTACTTGTGTTCTATATTTGTTTTGGGGAGCTTGTATACTAGCCCAATTTTCCACCCTGTACATTAATTTTGTTGCACACTGGTTGTGATATACATAGTGGTTTGAATGTGTAGCTTCCTTGGAATTTTTATGTCCCAACATCTTTGGTTTGTAGTTTTTTGCATGTGTGTAGGTTCATAGGTGAATTCCTCCATTTTTGGGATATTCCAACATGGTGTTAGTCACCATCCCCTGGCCTATTGGATGTGGCATTGGGGTAATCACATCGAAGGACCTGGGGATGGGTGGTGACATTACATTTGACGTAAACGAAATTAAGTTAACATTTATATTTAATAAAAATTATTTACAAATAATATTTTATTAAAAATCTTATTAATTCATCAAAATAAACATCTTAATTAAAATAGTATTAAAAATACAATTTTTTACTATATGAAAATTTAATTTAAATCAAACTAATTAATTGATTATTTATAAAGTTAAAAATAATACGGAATAAATATTATAAATTATTTAATGAAAATTAAATATAAATATTAGGGGTTTTTTGTTTCTATTCT
>CAUJRU010003981.1:0-26594 GCA_963277665.1 Viscum album | reverse complement strand
CTATAGAAAATAAAAAACAGGATGTCTGGAAAAACTTTCATTCCATCGAACCTAAAATCACTAATAAAAAGTGAAGACAACCTTTTGTATATAATGATTTTCTATATTCTAAATATACATTAAGAATACTAATAAAACTGTATATTTCCCCAATTCATCCAACATATCATATTATATACCAGTAGAACATATATTTTGATGCACTTTTATAGTTTTATTAAACTCATTACATCTCTATGTAATACCCACAACATATGAAATGAAAATATGATAAAATATGATCATTAAAGTAATTATAGTGTAAGATTTATGAATATTGTTTTTCTGAATATTTTTGAGACATAAGAATCATATTTCCAGTATGAAAATATTTTAACTGACTATTCAAACTCATTACATCAAGTCATAAAATTTTATAGTTCTGTTATATTCTTAAAACTCAATCTATATTAATCATTATTATTATTTATTATTCCCATTCATTTGAGACCCTCTGGAAACAAAATATTATATTTTTTTTACTAGATTATATTAAACTCTTGTAGGATATCATGTGAAATTATAAAAAAAATTGAACTCGATAATCATTTATTTATCAATCTCTAAACGAATACATGTCTAAATATTATTCCACTTTCCTTTTTTGTCAATATATTTCACCTTTACTATCCTAATATGATAAAAACGAAATTTTTTTGAAATAACACATTTTTTCTTGATGTGGAAATGTTTTAGAAATATACAATTACCAACTATATCAGAAATGAAATTCTATGTTTCTAGGGTAATACTAAAAAAATATGATAGTCGTCATTATAATATTCTAGTTATGGGAGGTTTGAAAAATAATTCTAATATTATTAAAAAATATATGAGATGGAATTATATTATCCCAGATAAATATTGTTTTAAACTTTTCTAATATCCTTGAATATTATAGAATTTGATAAACCATAATCCATGTTAATCAAAAACAATTATCATATTTATTCATCAAAAAAAAGTTTTTATAATAAAATTTTATCACATAAGTGAATACACATGTTATTTCAAAGAAAAATATCATAAAACATATTACATTTAATATCATTATTTGATATTGAAACTATTTCTTCATGACATGTCTAAAAACATATATTTATTTATCCATAGAATATTAATTAATTTAAAACTCATATACATAAAAAAATAATTATTTAATGTATAGTTGATATCATTAGACATAAATATAAATGATGAAAATTATATAATAATAATAATAATATATGACATGTAAACTTTAATAATTTTCTTTAACCCTTTACAATATTATAAAATTGTTATCTTACACTGATTATGTATTCCATAATTGAAGCACCTCCCCTCCTTACATTTCTTTACTTTAGATATTGGTAATTACTTTTTATAACTTCTCTTAATTTCAATATATATTTTAATTTCACCAATTATATTATGTACCATTAACATTTAACTCAAAAATGGACCTCCAATGTCATGCATATTAACACTCATTATATTTAAAAAATCAATTAATTGGTTTTTACTCATTCAAATTATAATTCCCAATAAACTACTAGAACATTTATAATAGTAACAATATAATTATTTATTGGACATGTCATGCCTATGAGGTTATATAATTATATCCATGTCCATGATATACCCAATCATAATGTGTAAAAGAGAGGTTATCAAAGTACCTCTAACCATCTTGCATCAAAAGAGATCTTTTGACACCTTGTACCCACCATGACCCACTTTTTCCTAATATAGCCCTTTAATGTTGTTTTTCCTCATGAATTCATCAAGATAATAATTTTTGGAAACATCGTCTCCATTGAAACAAGAATTATAGTTTATAATAATAGAATAAATTTTATATGCATTTAAAAAAAATCTATTTTCCTTTATTGAATGGATTCTCCAATTAGTATATTAGGATGTCATTTCTTAAAAATATAAAAGATTCCCAAATATTGATAAGTGTTATATAGTTATTATAATTTTAGAGTATGTTTCATTCATTACGAAATTCCATTTACAATATTGATCTTAATGGAATCTATATTAATGTAAGTAATAAGTTTATCTTAAGAGTTCAATGAATCTTTTTGTGTTTTATTTATGATACATATATCTTATATACCATATAGTATCATTTTCAAGGGTATATAAGATATATGTATCATAAATAAAACACAAAAAGATTAATTGAACTCTTCAGATAACCTTATTACTTACATTACATAAAAAATATAATATATGATAACGATAATTTTCCATGAACCTATTTGATTGGATGATTGAGGTGTTGACAAGTGTTTTATTTTAGATCTATTTAAAATAATGTATTTTAATTGAATTTTTTTTTCTAACAGTAATGGAAAATTTCATTAGCTCTATATATTTGTATTCTTCAAATGATTTTGTTTAGAATCCCTATTACATTTAAAGAAATCAATATGTTGGAATATACTGATCTATACTTTTTCACAACCAAAATCTTATATTAGTAAGCAATATTATAGTCTACTTATGTTTATTACTATCTAAAAGTATCCCATACATGTAATAATTGAATTATTTTCCCATAAACGATTAAATTCCTACGAAATCTCAAATCCTTATAACATTAAGCATTGAAAATATTTATAAATTTTTATTATGATATTTATTTCATATGTTCCTAGTCTAGTGAGCAGTCTAATCCAATATCCATATACACATGGTACCTTACTCAAGATAAACAATAATTACCACACAATTATAACAACATATATGTTAAAAACGTAATAACCCATTAAATTCAAATTAATTACCCAATACAAGTTGATGTTATGGTAGAATAAAACTAAATGTAATATCAAACATAACATGTTCCTCCATAAAATTATGTATGATAATTTAAATATGTTTATGAAAAACATTAAAAATAAAAAAATACAAGAAATCATTATAAAAATATTTTATTCATGAACACTAAATAATGGTACAATTTTAAATAAATAAACAATTAATAAATTTTAACATGATATAAAAATATATGACCATTTATTAAATAAATCCTAAATTTTTTTAATATTTTCTGGTATAAAAATGAAGAAATAATATTAATATAGTATGAAATTTTCAAATGATAATTTATAATTTGTTAAAAATGAACTCCATAATATTTAAAAATATTTTTTTAATGATAATTTTTTTCCAAAGAATAAATATTTCATATTTTTTGTATAAAATTCATAAAATTTAATATCATATATTTTTTAAAATGACAATACTAATACAAAAAGTTTATATTTGCACTTATGACTGATTCATAAATCAATATAACAACATTTATATTTCACATTATTTTAAATTATAAATTCATTATAAATTATTCATCATGTAAATATATATTAATCTTATATCACATGTACAAGAAATATCTTAGATTGGTTTAAATCTCCCCTTGGATTGGGGACACATTAGTGATTTTCTTAATTTTTTTTAAAAAAATACATTTCATCAAAATTTTATCCACCATGACATTTGCTATAAAATAATGTACATTTGATTTGAAACATCCTAACTAAAATCACTATGTCTTCATTGAAATTCAATGTAACTGCATGTGCACCTCCCAGCACACAATAGGATTGGGAAACGAAAAGAGGGTGAATAATAAAATGGGGAGACTATACAATCAATAATTATAGAAATAAATGTATAATACAACATAAATTTAATCCAGCTAAAAAAATTTATTATTACATAAATAAATTATATAAAAGACATCCAATGATTTCATAAAATTATAATCAAAAGGACCCAAATTTGGAATGTAAAAATGTTAACTAGAAGAAATAAAAAAATAAAAAATTTATTTTCTATATCTATATTGTGTCTTCTTCTGTAACACATCCATCGCCTAACTCTAAAATCCTTATTAACATGTTAAATGACCCTTTACCTTCACTAAATCTCTAGTCATGAACTCTTTATGTACATCATAATTTTTGTTTAGGGTGTGAGTACGGATTCATTAGGACTCATCCAATGTATCCTTATCACATTTGAACAAGTATATAGTTGTTTATTCGACGATGGAAAATTAAATTTATCATAAAAAATTTAAACAAATACCGAGTTGTCTTTTGATGAAAAATCTATCATGAACCGTAGTATTTCCTGCTAGGATGAAATTTCTGATGCTTTTAAATTTAATTTGACTACATGAATTAGATAATTCCATATATATATGACTTTTATTAAAGACAATTACTATTTCATGATGGAGGGAAAAATATATTCCCATATTAAAGGTAAATTTCCACCCATTCCATTGACTATAAATAAATCTATATATAATGATTAACATAGGTTGGATCAACATATTTTATTTTTTAGTTAAATAGGGTATGAATTTTATAATTCTAAATAAAAACATGGAAAGGAATAATCAGGGTTTATAAAAAGTGTAATCCCTATGAAATACTACCAAAATAGTACCCAACATCAAAAGAATCAAACAATCCATCCATACCTATGACTCACATGCTACACTTTTCATATTAAGAATTTATATAAAGGAAGAGTCTTCACCCTAAGAATATTCACTATTAAAACATGGTAAACAATTACATAAAATGGCCTATGACTGCAAGGACTTCTTAACACTAGCTTGTTGATGACCAAATTCATGATTCACTATGGAGTCATAACAAGAAATTTGTTTCACACCAAACAAATCAAAACCACATTCTAGTAATTTATATAACTAATCCCAATTTCACTATAAAGGAAATCAAAATTGATTACTAAGAACGTTCTGATCAAAATGGAATAGGATGACAAAAACATTCTTCATTGTATCTACCAACAATGTCAAATATAATATTGATTAAAGGATGGCCTCCAATGCAATAGATCCATCACCGATCATTCAATGTTCGAATGATAATTCATTTTCCATCTCATAATCCATATATATGGAATTATATTCTATATCTGTTATTTTATTCATGGAATTATTAGTATATCTACAAGAAACACAAATAACGATAAACATATATCTCACACATTTAACTCCTATGATTCCACACCAATAAAACCACAAGAATATGATATAAAAGGGATGAAATTCACTAAAGAGATCCCGTGGTGTCCCCGTGACATAAAGACCAAGGAATAAGAGTGTTAAATATAAGGAAAAATAAATTTTGTGGCTTAGAAATTAATTTTAATATTCATTAATATCCTTCAAAAGGTTTGGTTGCATGTTTTTTGAAACTGTCTACAAACTGTTAGTGTAATTCCACCTCTTATTTGAACCATCATGTTTTGGCCCCATAGTTCGGAAAAGGGAGTTCCAACCATGTTTTTTAGTTTTTCCTTAAATGTATATTTTTATATAAAAAGTATCATGTTTATATCTAATGTTGTTAAAACCATTATTTGGCCACTATCATTTTCTATATATTCCATATAATTTTATAGGTAGAATGACATGGTCTCCCCAATCAATTATCTAAAAATTCATACATTGTAATCCTTTAAACCCCTCCTAATAAAAGTATTGTTTTCTTGATATTTCATATAATAAGTGAATAATTCAAAAAAATTCAAAAATGAAAAAATATATGTGATATAGTACAAAAATAGTGATTGAAATTATAGAATTCCGATCATATCACACATCATTATCAAGAAGATTCAACTGAGTTCCCACTCAAAAAAATAAGGAATTATACAATCATACTTTTAAACGTTGAAACATATTCCCTCAAAAAACTTTCTCGCTTTTGATTGTGATTTTCAATGGGATATAAATAGGTAATACTTTAGGATACAACTCAATATCCTCCTAGTCGATCACTGATGTGAAACTAGTAATGTATCTTCGATCCTAAAAGACATATAACACATAATTATTAATTTTATAATATGGAGGAAGATCTACATAGTAGGCCACAGTCCCAACATGCATGGTAATTTGAGGTGTCTAAAAAATCTTTTCACAAGCTTCACTTCCATCTATCACCATTGATTCCCTAGTCGAGGATTAACCCATAACAAAACATAGTCACCGATAATGAAATATAGGGTAATCCACCTTCTATCAGAATACAACATATACATATAATGGAATGTGGTTAACAACTTATGGATCATATTCATACCCTTATAGTTCCCCTAAACAATATTCCTTTCTAAAGTATTTATTTCTCCTACCTCATGCAAATAAAACATTGAGTGACATGAAAATCCATAAAGAACCTAAAAATTATCCATCTGAATAGAATCCTCGAGAATATTATCATATGTAAACTCACCAAGGATTTTTATCATCTGAATCACCAACTAATTAAAAAATTTATGTTCATTTCATATCCTATTATATCTGGATATTCTTACTGGATTGTTCGTCACCCTATGATTTAATACACTGGAATCATTTTATGTCGGGTGACCAAATCCTTTAATATGTTCAACCAAATTGATGGTGTGATTCACACATGTGTTATAAGGCCCCCGCATTAAACCTTACTTAATCTTGAGTTATTACAAGATTACACATTGAGGATCTTTTCAGGTTTAGAGTTTTAGAGAATTAGATCATGAAACTTGCATTACATTCCACATTTAAACAAAATGGTTACATAAAAGACAGTATTCATTCTTCCCATCAACAGAAACATATTTAAAATATAACACGGATTCTTTCTTGACACATCCTTGACACTATCATCACTTCATGTACCTTTCCCTTGACCTGTGAAAAACATTTCAAAAACTTGGGATGAGCATAAAAAGCTCAGTAAGGGTTACAAAAAATATGGAAAGGAAACATGAGTTCATATATACATGAGAATGAAATCATACTTTACCCATAAATCATAGGCACTTTAACATACCTCATCAAACCATGCATAAATCATAGAAAACATAAGACATAAAGGTAACTTGAGGCATTCATAACATTCTTACGTAGGGAGTAACCCTCTTGGTTACGTTTGGAATATCCATCATAGTATATTCCCTAAATCTCTTCGGAGAAACCTTAACGTTTCACTCCTTCGCGTTACCCAATGCATTGCAGAGCTATATCGGGCTCACCCGCCCTTAGTTTATCACGGAAGCACCCGTTCTTCATAACAATGCCCAAGAACCATAACATAATCGTATCATATAAACATGAATAAAGGAAACATAACATTTCCACATTTCAATCACAATATAACATTTTAGGATTTTGAAATAATGAATCCATTCAAAAAGAAACCATTTCCAAAACCATTTAAAACATTTAATAAAGAGATTTTTGAATCAAAGTGTCCCATACCACCTTGAAGCTTTTAACATTTTAAACCATTACTATCTATATAAATAAATCCTTAAAATCATTTTGAAAACATGGATATTAATAAGAACAAATAATTAAAACATTTAAAACGATATTTTGGTTAAAGTGGTTTTACCAAAATTAGAGACACTTGAATACAATAATCGAGGAATAACATTTAGTCAGAACTTTATAATATCATGATAATAAAAGGATTCATGATATAATACTCCAAAGGACAGTATATACACCATATAAGAGTGAATTGGTGCATAACAACAATGAACCCTCAATAGAAATGTCAAATGTGATGAAATCCCTTATAAAGAAGGTATCCTTAAATTCAGGACAAATAAATCTCAAAAATATGTGTGAAAAATATATATACACCCAATATAAGTGGATATTAAGTGTAAAACAATAAAAGGTCAATCACACATATTCAATGGATGACATATTCAATGACTACAAGTTGAACCCAAAGAAATCGAAATTGGGTTAAAAAGTTCCCTTGACAGCCTAACGGCATCACATCAAAATGGGTTGATGAGAGATAAAAAGTATATCTCATCACTTGGACATAAAATTTACATAAATAAGGATGTATGAGAACATATCCCAACATAAAAATATGTAAATTAAAAGACCCAATAAAAGAAGTCTTTTAAAAAAAAGGAGGGTGAAAGGTTCCCTTACTGACTTGGGTATCTTTCAAAACATACACCCCATGAAAGAAAGACAATAGGTCATTGATGTAAATACTCATAAACGAAAGTATATTTCACAAAGAGTAGAAAAATGTGCAGTACATACACCACTCAATGGAATTTGTGGCGAACGTAGCATAAAACTCACGGGAATAAAAGTGAGATGAAAAATCCCTTATGAAAACTCGGCAGCCTAACGGCGCGACATAAAACTTCCGAATATGGATTGATTAGATCAAATAGGGTATCTAATCACATTAAAATAAAATGTACAGCAAGAGGAATATAAAAGAACATCCCCCAACATTACAAAGATGAGCCTAAAAGAAGTGACATAAAGGAGAGTACTTAAAAATAAAGAGAGAGGTTAGATCTCTTACGAATGTTCGGCAGCCTAACGGCGCCACTCAAAACTTCCAAAATGGATTGATGAGAGAGAATATGGTCTCTCATCACATGAACATAAAAATTACAGTATGAGTAATATAAAAGAACATCCCAATCATATGAAAGATGAGCCTAAAATAAATGACATAAAAGAGTGTACTTAAAAAGAAAGAGAGTTTTAGGATCCCTTACGAAAACTCGGCAGCCTTACGGCGCCACATAAAACTTACAAAAATGGATTGATGAGATACAATAGGGTATCTCATCACATTAAAATAAAATGTACATCAAGATAAATATAAAATAACATCCCACATCATAACAAAGAGGAGCTTAAAAGAAGTGACATAAAGGTGAGTACTTAAAAAGAAAGAGAGGTGTAGGATCCCTTACCTCGGGTCCGACTTGACTCGATCGTTCTATAATCTCCTGAATAATAAACTTGAGTTAATTTATAATTCCTTAAGAACCTTTTTCAAGTTCATTATTACTTTTATACCACTTATTACCATGTCATAAACATTATGTAATCATTTAAGTTAATAATATTTGTTTTGCCGATATTTGGTTCTTAAGTCGAAAGTGGACTTCTTACAATTACATGTTGTTCGTGTGGGAAAATGTTTATTATATCCAGAATTGTATTCATTATGTATATATCATATATGTCATATATATCCAGTACATGCATTCATTTATAACATTACATAATCATTTAGAGGTAAGAAATGAAATGCACCGTTCATGGAGACGGTAAGCCGTACGTACGCATGAACGCTACTTTCATTTCTATTTCGTATTTTATAGAATTGAATAATAATTATATAAAGGTATATTATAATTACAGTATAATATCATAGATAATATCATATTTCCATCCTTTATACATCCCACATATGGTATTTAACGAATCAAATCACTTTGAGGGGGCGGTAGTCCGCACTTCCTTAAATGAAGATATCGCGTATACCCATAATGGAAGCCATAAAGGTAAGACAAAAATGAAAAATACAGAAGCATAAATAAAACATAAACATATTATATATTATATATAAAAATAGTGACATAATAATGGCCACCTTTGAAGTTGTTAAATGAGTATTGAATAATCATCGTTTCGGGAGGCAGAATTTCACCATCCACGGAAACCATATGTTCTTTATCCATTTGATGTAGTTGTGTGAGAGTGTAGCTCGAATAAATCTTATAACAACATCCTAGTATATTGAAGATACTTGTGTTGTTACAAAAGAAGTAAATAAAAAGAGTTTAGGGGGTTGGAGAAGCAAAATAAAACAAATGAACATGAGAGAATGAATTACCTTTAAAAGTGTAACTCCTTTTGATTTGAGCCTAAAGGCTTCCTTTGAAAGGATTATGCCCAAAGAGAATCCTCTAGGATGAGGAGAGGTATGTGGAGAGAGTAAATGGGCAGGGTTTGGCCGAGACAAAGGCTTGAGGAGTGTGTTAAATGAGGTAGAGGTGGGGGCCTTTTATAAGAGGAGAGGAGGGGCACTTTTGGAAGGTAAAGAAATATTACTTTATTTGAAAATGTGTTTCGGTTTAAAAAGGACCCACATTGATATAATTCGTGGATAAGGTGATAAGGCTTAGAAATACACTCATCCAATAAGTTTTGGAGATGTGTAGTTCATAGATTTTACATTATCTTTCCATTTTATTTAAATCGTCAAATAATGATGTCATCGCTGCATCATTATTATGTCATAAATAATTTAATTTATTTAATGTCTAAAAATTATAAAAAAAATACTATGATGTAGGAAATCTTTTTAGATTTCCAATGAATATTTATAATCAAAATTTTTACTTGTATAACCCCACTTAAAAATTGTTTTAGTAAAACATATCATGTTTGAGTCAGTTTTACTTTTACATTAAATAAAATGTTATTTATGTCATTTCCCAACCAAAGTGGATCCATGGGGTCCCCAAGTTGACCCATGGCGTGTCTTGGTCGGCCATGATACAACCAATAGGTGTAGGACAAGTGTCATGGTGTTTTCACATTCTTATAATATCATTTTTACCTTAAATTACACTAATTACCACTAATCGCGATTAAAAACTTAATAAGTTACGATTCACCAAAAAATTATTTTAATCTCATTGAACCACATTTAACTTCTTAATGACAACCATGTATGTCGGATTTTTGAAAATCAAAACACAATGATGGCAAAATTTCATTTAAACAGAAAATCAGTTTTTATAAGTACCACTTAGTGGTTTCACTATTCATCAAAAATTGAAGTTTTTCAGAAAAATCCCAAAAATTCACCCTAACCTATATTTGATATTCTGAATTAAAAAATGAAGTCTGTTTTACAAAATTCAAAACATATAAGTCACATTAATTAATTTAATAATTAATTCTCGCTGTCATGACAAATAGCGTGTTTTATGAAACAATAAGTATCAAAAGATTGACACTAGTTTAAGTCTGATTTCAAAGTGAAATTGATTCCAACGACCATTATTGGATTTAATGGTAAAAATATTTTCTAATTTCACTTTAAAAACAATTCAAAATATAATCTAATCATATAAATAAATTAGATTAAAAAGTGGTTTTGAATTAAAATACAACATTTTAAACTATTCATTAAAAAAATGAACTTTATTGGAAAGATTCCAAAAATTTACACAAAGTAAATTTTGATGTCCCGATTCTTAATAAGAGTTTTATTTGGTCCAAAATAATGTTTAAGAGTGAACAAAACTATATTTAATGATGGTTCGCCATCAAAAGGTGATAAGTGAACCTTTAGTGAAAACTAGGGCATATACGCCTAAAATTGAATTCTTTCCGTATTTTAAGCCTCTATCCTCTATTGGATAAATGTAAAAACATTTAAAAACATATATAAACATATTTTAGTTATTTATATCCATTCCCTCCATTACAACGGCTACATGTTAACTACCATTCAAAATAATATTATTTTATTATTAGAGTGCAACGTAAGATTCTCAAAAAACTCGTTGTTGCGTGTTGGGTACGCCATCGAGCATAGCGTCCCCTTTAAAGTCATTTAAATATTTTATTCACAAATATGGATAAATATGAAATTCCATATTCTTTATTTACCTGGGGTGTTACATCCTTCCCCCCTTTTGGGAATTGCGTCCTCGCATTTTTAAAATTGCGCTTGGAAACATCCTTGGAAGTCCCACATCGGAACAAAAGTCGGTAAAACAAACACTTTAACATAAAGAGAGATAAGTACAAAGGTCACCCGAGTTAACCCATACGAGGATTCAATGTATGAAAATATGGACATGGAGGAAAAAACAAAGGGTCATGTTCTGATGGAGAGTGATAGAAAACATGTTTAGGAGAAAGTTAACCACGAGAAAATCTCAAACTTGTGATGGGTTAAACGGTATTCGATTCCCCAGTAGGAAAAGTTATTAGAAAACATATTTGTTTTAAGTTACTTTTTATTGAGGAATTTATTCATAAGGAAACATAATCACATATCATGTGGACTTTCATCTTTTACTAGATTCCTTAATCAAACTCATATTTTTTCCAAAAGGCGAGTATTTAGGGAGACTTGTTCGCATTAAGAGTACTATAATCAACTTCTAAAGAATCACCTAGTCCCCAAAAGATAACTATATACATCCCATGTATTTAGGCTTTAACCAAAACCAAAACCAAAAAGGTTAGTACAAGATTAGATAATCCAGAAAAGGATAACCCCTTATAAAAAGAAAATCTATTCTTAATCTCCAAAATTTGTCCAACAAAACCCAAAGTTCAACAAGGACCATCCGATAATAAATTTGTCCATAAAATTCATCAAAGTAAACCAATATAAGATTGAAACCCAAATATTTGAAGGATTTAGTCAGATAGTCTTCCAAGTTAAATCGTAACATTTATCTCCAAACAACATCAGTTTCTCCGAAAGTCTCACATTGAAAAGTAATTAACCTAATCACATATTCTCCATGATAGGTTATTCATTTTCATAAATAACCCAAAATCAAATTACTCTTAATTCATAAAATCATATAACTAGAATGAATCAGTCAAACTAACCAGGGACTTCACGTAGTCCAGTGGTAGGCGATAAATACCAGTCGCACATTGGTTGTGGGTTCGATTCCCGCAGCTTTGTCCGACGCGACGGGATGTCACACGGTCTACGTGTTTTCCTTTTTCCAAAACTATATAATTCTTAAAACATTCCCCAAAATGAGAGAAAATATTCAAGAATAATCATAACATATTTTAACCTCATGTTTATCTCATTCCTTTCATTTTCCATCATATCATAGAGTAACCCATAATTACCTAAAAATTAAGTATCATATAAACCCTAATGGTTACCTTAATAATTATTACCTGAATTTCCACATCGGGTTGGCCATCTAATACATGATGCATTAGATAACTCACCAAGGTTGAAGTGGTTGATCATGACTCCTTGATATTTTGTTTAGAACAACCACGAGTTTCCTCATTGAATCCTCCATTTTATCTAGTATCTTAATCAGAGAACCACCACAGTTTCCTTCAAACCTGTTGTCTCTTTGGTGCCTGCTAGATCCATCCATTCACTAAAAAAAGAAATGTCAGTGTGAGTATATCAACAAAACCATCATGTACTAATGAGGAAGGTAAACACTAAGAAACACTTACTCATTCACTTTATCTAAAACTAGGACTCTTTCTGAAATCCTAACCATTATGGTAATGTCACATATGCTTAAAGAATACCCTAACATCTAAAGTTATCTAAACCGACCTTTGGTACCAACTATAAGGCCCCAGCCTTAAACCTTACTTAATCTTGAGTTATTACAAGATTACACATTGAGGATCTTTTCAGGTTTTGAGTTTTAGAGAATTAGATCATGAAACATGCATTACATTCCACATTTAAACAAAGTGGTTACATAAAAGACAGTATTCATTCTTCCCATCAACAGAAACATATTTAAAATATAACACTGATTCTTTCTTGACACATCCTTGACACTATCATCACATCATGTACCTTTCCCTTGACCTATGAAAAACATTTCAAAAACTTGGGATGAGCATAAAAAGCTCAGTAAGGGTTACAAAAAATATGGAAAGGATACATGAGTTCATATATACATGAGAATGAAATCATACTTTACCCATAAAACATAGGCACTTTAACATACCTCATCAAACCATGCATAAATCATAGAAAACATAAGACATAAAGGTAACTTCAGGAATTCATAACATTCTTACGTAGGGAGTAACCCTCTTGGTTACGTTTGGAATACCCATCACAGTATATTCCCTAAATCTCTTCGGAGAAACCTTAACGTTTCACTCCTTCGCGTTACCCAATGCATTGAAGAGCTATATCGGGCTCACCCGCCCTTAGTTTATCACAGAACCACCCGTTCTTCATAACAATGCCCAAGAACCATAACATAATCGTATCACATAAACATGAATAAAGGAAACATAACATTTCCACATTTCAATCACAATATAACATTTTAGGATATTGAAATAATTAATCCATTCAAAAAGAAACCATTTCCAAAACCATTTAAAACATTTAATAAAGATATTTTTGAATCAAAGTGTCTCATACCACCTTGAAGCTTTTAACATTTTAAACCATTACTATCCATATAAATAAATCCTTAAAACCATTTTGAAAACATGGATATTAATAAGAACAAATAATTAAAACATTTAAAACGATATTTTGGTTAAAGGGGTTTTACCAAAATTAGAGACACTTGAATACAATAATCGAGGAATAACATTTAGTCAGAACTTTATAATATCATGAGAATAAAAGGATTCATGATATAATACTCCAACGGACAGTATATACACCATATAAGAGTGAATTGGTGCATAACAACAATGAACCCTCAATAGAAATGTCAAATGTGATGAAATCCCTTATAAAGAAGGTATCTTTAAATTAAGGACAAATAAATCTCAAAAATATGTGTGACAAATATATATACACCCAATATAAGTGGATATTAAGAGTAAAAAAATAAAAGGTCAATCACACATATTCAATGGATGACATATTCAATGACTACAAGTTGAACCCAAAGATATCGAAATTGGGTTAAAAAGTTCCCTTGACAGCCTAACGGCATCACATCAAAATGAGTTGATGAGAGATAAAAAGTGTATCTCATCACTTGGACATAAAATTTACATCAATAAGTATGTATGAGAACATATCCCAACATAAAAATATGTAAATTAAAAGACCCAATAAAAGTAGTCTTTTAAAAAAAAGGAGGGTGAAAGGTTCCCTTACCGACTTGGGTATCTTTCAAAACATACACCCCATGAAAGAAAGACAATAGGTCATTGATGTAAATACTCATAAACGAAATTATATTTCCCAAAGAGTAGAAAAATGGGCATTACATACACCACTCAATGGAATTTGTGGCGAACGTAGCATAAATCTCACGGGAATAAAAGTGAGATGAAAAATCCCTTATGAAAACTCGGCAGCCTAACGGCGCGACATAAAACTTCCGAATATGGATTGATGAGATCAAATAGGGTATCTCATCACATTACAATAAAATGTACAGAAAGAGGAATATAAAAGAACATTTCCCAACATTACAAATATGAGACTAAAAGAAGTGACATAAAGGAGAGTACTTAAAAAGAAAGAGAGAGGTTAGATATCTTACGAATGTTCGGCAGCCTAACGGCGCCACTCAAAACTTTCAAAATGGATTGATGAGAGAGAATATGGTCTCTCATCACATGAACATAAAAATTACAGTAGTAGTAATATAAAATAACATCCCAATCATAAGAAATATGAGCTTAAAATAAATGACATAAAAGAGTGTACTTAAAAAGAAAGAGAGTTGTAGGATCACTTACGAAAACTCGGCAGCCTAACGGCGCCACATAAAACTTACAAAAATGGATTGATGAGATAAAATAGGGTATCTCATCACATTAAAATAAAATGTACATCAATAGAAATATAAAATAACATCCCACATCATAACAAAGAGGATCTTAAAAGAAGTGACATAAAGAAGAGTACTTAAAAAGAAAGAGAGGTGTAGGATCCCTTACCTCGGGTCCGACTTGACTCGATCGTTCTTTAATCTCCTGAATAATAAACTTGAGTTAATTTATAATTCCTTAATAACCTTTTTCAAGTTCATTATTACTTTTATACCACTTATTACCATGTCATAAACATTATGTAATCATTTAAGTTAATAATATTTGTTTTGCCGATATTTGGTTCTTAAGTCGAAAGTGGACTTCTTAGAATTACATGTTGTTCGTGTGGCAAAATGTTTATTATATCCAGAATTGTATTCATTATGTAGATATCATATATGTAATATATATTTAGTACATTCATGCATTTATAACATTACATAATCATTTAGAGGTAAGAAATGAAATGCACCGTTAATGGAGACGGTAAGCCGTACGTACGCATGAACGCTACTTTCATTTCTATTTCGTATTTTATAGAATGGAATAATAATTATATAAAGGTATATTATAATTCCAGTATAATATCATATATAATATCATATTTCCATCCTTTATACATCCCACATATGGTATTTAACGAATCAAATCACTTTGAGGGGGTGGTAGTCCGCACTTCCTTAAATGAAGATATCGCGTATACCCATAATGGAAGCCATAAAGGTAAGAAAAAAATGAGAAATACAGAAGCATAAATAAAACATAAACGTATTATATATCATATATAAAAATAGTGACATCATAATGGCCACCTTTGAAGGTGTTAAATGAGTATTGAACAATCATCGTTTCGGGAGGCAGAATTTCACCATCCACGGAAACCGTATGTTCTTTAACCATTTGATGTAGTTGTGTGAGAGTGTAGCTCGAATAAATCTTATAACAACATCCTAGTATATTGAATATACTGGTGTTGTTACAAAAGAAGTAATGAAAAAGAGTTTAGGGGGTTGGAGAAGCAAAATAAAACAAATGAACATGAGAGAATGAATTACATTTAAAAGTGTAACTCCTTTTGATTTGAGCCTAAAGGCTTCCTTTGAAAGGATTCTGCCCAAAGGGAATCCTCTAGGATGAGGAGAGGGATGTGGAGAGAGTAAATGGGCAGGGGTTGGCCGAGCCAATGGCTTGAGAAGTGTGTTAAATGAGGTAGAGGTGGGGGCCTTTTATAAGAGGAGAGGAGGGGCACTTTTGGAAAGTGAAGAAATATTACTTTATTTGAAAATGTGTCTCGGTTTCAAAAGGTCCCACATTGATATAATTCGTGGATAAGGTGATAAGGCTTCGAAATAAACTCATCCAATAAGTTTTGGACATGTGTAGTTCATAGATTTTACATTATCTTTCCATTTTATTTAAATCATCAAATAATGATGTCATCACTGCATCATTATTATGTCATAAAAAATTTAATTTATTTAATGTCTAAAAATTATAAAAATAAATACTATGATGTAGGAAATATTTTTAGATTTCCAATTAATATTTATAATCAAAAATATGACTTGTATAACCCCACTTAAATTTTTTTTTTAGTAAAACATATCATGTTTGTGTCAATTTTACTTTTACATTAAATAAAATGTTATCTATGTCATTTCCCAACCAAAGTGGATCCATGGGGTCCCCAAGTTGACCCATGGCTTGTCTTGGTCGGACATGATACAACCAATAGGTGTAAGACAAGTTTCATGGTGTTTTAACATTCTTATAATATCATTTTTACCTTAAATTACACTAATTACCACTAATCGCGATTAAAAACTTAATAAGTTACTATTCACCAAAAAATTATTTTTATCACATTGAACCACATTTTACTTCTTAATGACAACCATGTATGTCGGATTTTTGAAAATCAAAACACAATGATGACAAAATTTCATTTAAACGGAAAATCAGTTTTTATAAGTACCACTTAGTGGTTTCACTATTCATCAAAAATTGAAGTTTTTCAGAAAAATCCCAAAAATTCACCCCAACCTATATTTGATATTCTGAATTCAAAAATGAAGTCCGTTTTACAAAATTCAAAACATATAAGTCACATTAATTAATTTAATAATTAATTCCCGCTGTCATGACAAATAGCGTGTTTTATGAAACAATAAGTATCAAAAGATTGACACTAGTTTAAGTCTGATTTCAAAGTGAAATTTATTCCAACGACCACTATTGGATTTAATGGTAAAAATATTTTCTAATTTCAATTTAAAACCAATTCAAAATATAATCTAATCATATATATAAATTAGATTAAAAAGTGGTTTTGAATTAAAATACAACATTTTACACTATTCATTAAAAAATGAACTTTATTGGAAAGATACCAAAAATTTACACAAAGTAAATTTTGATGTCCCGATTCTTAATAAGAGTTTTATTTGGTCCAAAATAATGTTTAAGAGTGAACAAAACTATATTTAATGATGGTTCTCCATCAAAAGGTGATAAGTGAACCTTTAGTGGAAACTAGGGCATATACGCCTAAAATTGAATTCTTTCCGTATTTTAAGCCTCTATCCTCTATTGGATAAATGTAAAAACATTTAAAAACATATATAAACATATTTTAGTTATTTCTATCCATTCCCTCCATTACAACGGCTACATGTTAAGTGCCATTTAAAATAATATTATTTTATTATTAGAGTACAACGTAAGATTCCCAAGAAACTCGTTGTTGCGTGTTTGGTACGCCATCGAGCATAGCGTCCCCTTTAAAGTCATTTAAATATTTTATTCAAAAATATGGATAAATATGAAATGTCATATTCTTTATTTACCTGGGGTGTTACATGTGTATTTGATATGATCATCAATATAGATACATGTAGGGTTGTGTTCTCTTATATATATATATATATGACATCTTGAACAAATCAATTAAAAGGGTTTCTCGAATTGACCAGAAAGGAGCCACTTTCATCATCCGATCAACTATTACATAAAAATCATCAGGATAACTCTGATTCCAAGGTAACCCATCAGGATGTCTATTGTAACACAATATCATGTCCACATAAGAACTAAAAGTGGATAAAGAAAACCACTAGGTTTACAAATCATGGGAAATATCCTCTAGTAATTAAGGAAGAGCTATAAAAAACTGGTGACATGTATTGTAATTAATGGACCTGAAATCCGGCATCATATATCATTGTATATCTTCATTAAACCATTATGCACAACTTATTTAAAGGAAGGTGATTATCAAACCAACTACTTCATCAAATTAGCTTTCACAACCACCGTTTCATAGATATAGATCATGTTTATATCATTTAAGGATTTAAATAGAATAGAATTTTCTCCCATAAAGTTATAAAAAATAACTAGACCCTTATGATCAGACACTAGGATCACATCCACATTTTCTACTAAAGAATACATGACAAAAAATGTCCAATATTAAAATTAACTATGATACATTGATATAACAAATATCCACTCACAGTTGAAAATCATAAAGGATTATTCCATCTCTGAATTCTACTCCCAATGCTCTAGTGTCTCTGGTATTTTCTCACTAACAGCATATTCTAATACAATAAAATTCCTTGGAATATATGATATCTAAATGCCAAATATATATAGATACTTTTCAATCACATATATCTCATATTGGAATCCATCTTATAGAATTTTTATGAAAATATAGTATACTCCATGAATATTATAAAATACACTTGGAATATATAATGTTTATAACACTTCATGGGGTATTCCATATCTTCCAAGTATAATTAATAATTTGGGTAGTTTCACTAATAGTGTGGTAGATGTACTGACCCATAACCAACTACCTTGTCTATATATATCAACATAGCACCCAACTTAGTAGATGAGGCATCACAATACCTTGATTATCCAATCCTATCTTCTGATAGAATCAAAAACCTATTTTTCCAAAATCATCTATTTATATATTAGAAGAAGTCAAAAAAAAATAATCAGAACACTTAATCTTCACCATCATTACGGTTATCTCAATCATAATTATTTCTAAAATGGATAATTCTTGGATGAATAATATATATATCCCCCCAAATATAAGGGAATATCATTATCTAAAACACATTCCATGAATATTCCCAACATATCAAAACCTTTACCCTCTCCTGGAAGACTAAAATTCCATCCTTTTAAATCACATTCCCCTGTAATTTAACCTGTTGAATCTAAAAGTGTTACCTGTACATTTTTCAATAGAGATGTTTTTCTTGAAGTGTACTCGTTACTATATCACAGTTCCTAGAATTAACATAAGATATCATGGAATATATGAGCATATCATCCACAAATACATCATATAATGATCTATTATTTGGATAGAAAATTATGTTCACAAATTTATGAATATATAAATGTTATTAGTGAACCCATAAAGAATTTCAAGACACTCATATTTTTTATATCTACTCAAAATATCATGTTTTGGGATATTATATTCCATTTCCCTTTGCTGATGGTATCCTGAATGAAGGAAAATAGTTGAAAATTATTGGGAACCATGTAACGGATGAACTATGTAACCAATCCTATGTGAATGGAACATGTTCTTCATTGTTAGTATATTCAGATCCATGCATTCCACAGAAAGATGTAATGTACCATTTACCTTCTAGTAAAACTACATTGGATCACCCTATGGAAATAAGCTCAGTTTTATGGATTTGATTCCTTCAAAATACTTGAATTAAACATTCAAGTATTTGAAATCTGTTTGTTACATATGTTAAGGATCAATAAATTTCCATTGTGATCAAAACACATGTTATGTCTAAAAATAAATTCCCATTTCCAGAGGAAGACATGTTATTGAAGCAAGGAGACTTTATAATAATAATCCACCACATAAGGGAAGATTTATAGTACATCAGAGGATCCTACTAATAGATCCAATCCTATTACTTACACCATGATTTTTAGGATCTTACTTTGGTGGACTCCAAATCCTCCCACCCCAAGAGTCCATACACCAATCAATATGAACCACTATCCCCTACATGCAATGAAAATCACATATATCTATTAATGATAAATATGATCTTTATCAAAGGAAATGTAGTCCAATATAAATATCATAATAATATTTATTATATCTATGATCATGATGTCCCACAATTTTTCATAACCATCAACACCGATTGGACATTTTGGGCACCATTAGAGATAATATAGTTTATTTTCCAAATTATTGTTAAGTGTGGGTAACATAAAAAGATAACATATCAATTAATTCTAGGTCTATAATAACCTGAGAATATCTGAATAAATATTATGATCATGAGTGAAAAAGTAGTATAGAGAATAATGGTAATCAATAATACACCACTTAATGAAGAATGTATGTATCCATTGGTGGTTGGAACCTCATAAATTCCATTAATAATTCCTTTATATGGAGCATGATTCTAGTCAGTCATATTTGCGTTTCTAAGTCTGATACCACTACAGACCCATTATTATGGCCTAAACGATACTCCTTATATCAGGATGTTATGTCATTGAAAAAATCCTTGATTATGAACCATTTTGTCAAATTAATTACATTTATTAGGTAGATTCATTTATGATGTAATAAAAATTATCTTTTTCCCATAGTAATAGCACCTAGTAAAATATAATCAAACATAATGGGATCAAAGAAGACCTATTATAGTCTATCTAAACACCTACCTGATGTTTCACCTCATCCTTATTTTTCTAACTACTGGAAGTGGCACACATAAAAACATTGGGATATATGGTCATCAGAAAAATATAAGATGAAAGGATAAAAATTAAGCCCATTTCCACTAACCATTGATTAAAATTTAGGGACATGATTATCACCTCAACATTTTTCATAATAATGAATCCTCAATCAAGATGTGTGGTCTTTGGGTGGAGTCCAATCTAGAACTTTGTTCCTCTTGTTCTTCATTCCAAGCTAAAAGATCATCAATATATAGATTATATATTAAGAGAAATAGTTTGGGGAAACTATCTTCATCCCATAATAAATATAATTACTCATGAAATAATTCCAATTTCATCATTTTTATAAATAACATCATATGGAATAGATTATGGAAGGTGTCCCATGTAAGATTCATATGCATTCCAGCCCAATCAATCATTCCCCACCACAACGATGCAGTTCCCAAAAAAAGAAAATTTTCTTACGTAGCCTTATTATCCTGATGATTCTTCAATTGATAAAATATTACCTTCTTTATTCATCCATTCCATTACATTGTACGTTCCACTAGTTCCTCGTAATACTATAGAATTTTTTACATGAATTTTGTGGAAATATTAGACAATTTTCATTTCCCATCCTCTATAAGAAGGTGCAGTTTGTAAGAATTTTGGATTTAATGAGTTTACTACCCAAACCACTAGATCCTATGAGGGATAATTCTCATGTTCATCCTACTTTATATCATACTGTGGAATGGGTTATCAACCCAATCATGAAATTTATTGGGTCTCTGATGTTCCATGCTTCAAAAATTTGAAATGAGCATTTAGAACACCAATAATATTTTTATTTAGAAAACAACCTATGTAGTTATAAGAAATGTATCAGTAGTAGCATTCGAATGGAAAATCCTAGGAGATACCCAAAGACACGGTATAAACCTCAAAAATATACACAAGGATCAATACTTGTACATTATACTTACACGCTGGTCAAAATCATAAACATTGCATAATAACATACTTATTTTTAAATAAATTAAAACAAAAAGATATTTCACAACACTATGTAATTCATATTCATTAATCAAATATAATACTAACTAACATCATTTAATTAAATAAATATTAATCCACACTCAATATATATATATATCATTTTCTTCTATGTGCCTATTTGTGATGTGTGAACACACCAAAAAACCATAAAAATGTAACAAAAATTCCATCATCATTAAATTAATGTCTATTACACATACTCTTTATAAGGACAGGAAATATCATTTACTCAATTTCTATATATGCTATCTCTATCACAAAGTATTTCATATGAAAATATTTAATGGTAACTAAAACCACAGATATAACTTTTTAACACCCCATCCTGAATCACTAGGTCCACAATAATGTTCCATAAAACCTCATGTGTGCCTCCCCATGCAGAAGCAACAACAATCTAGTAGTGATGGTCCAATGTAATGCATCGACACTAGACACTCATTAATTATAAGAATCAATTGATAATAAATTTTAACTTTAAAACTAATAATGAACATAATAGAATATAACATGAATAAAACCTATAATATATGCTAGGTCAAGTCAGAAAATTATAATCTAAAGGACCCTAATGTGGAAGTTCAAAAAGTAAAATGAATAAAATTAATATATAAAAAATGTTATTTTTTAGAATAATGATGTTTTTACTTATACTACACCTTCTCCTTGGTCCTTGATCATATGAAGTTTATAATAAGTTCAATTTCCCTCCATCAGATCACTTTTAATGAAGTGTTCACAAGAAAAAAGATTTCAATCTAGTGTGTGAGTATAAACCCTGTAGGACACCATAAACGTGTCATTATAATAAGTCCAAATTTATATTGAAGTTTATGATTTTATTGAAAATTATATGATGAAGTAGTAATATAACAATGTATGTACCATGTGATCATGCACTAATCAAGCATCCATGCACCCCAACCGTACTTCCCTCAGTTCCATTCCAGAAGAATATCAAATGTATTTGACATCAAGACTATGATCATGTTATTTAACTCTATCCACCTTTAAGTAATATTTAAATTCTACAATTAATTAAAAAATATATTCCCTTATATAAGGGAAACTGTTAACCTTGTTATAATACTACCTGCACACATTTGATATTACACATTCATGGCATGCTCAAACAGTGGACTCTCTATGAATGTTATGGTCATTATCCATTAGTAAAAAATATTTTCATATAAGGATACTCTTCTACCAACATTTGGAAATTAATATGGCCAAAAATGATATTACAAGGAATTTACCACCCTACCTAAAGCCTTATATAAGTATTCATATTCATAAAATTTCAACTCTATACAGCCAACTATATCCATTAGGGTCACATGTTAACCTAAACAATAGAACACAGCATCAACCAGCTATGAAAAAAACCAAAAAATTGGGATTAATATAACAATTAAAACATGTATCAAGAATTAATTCCATAGGCTATAAATGGTACATACTTAAGGTAAAACATATCAATAAATAATCATGGAATATTAAAAATTCCATGCATATGAAATATTATATAAAATATGAAATATAGAAATGAATACTAAATGAATCCAAAGAATGGTCTTATAGGAATCCACATAGATGAAAATAATACCTATTAAGTAATGGTCTCTTCCCATGGCATATAAACACATAAAACATTGAAAACAATTCCAACAAATGGATTATGATGGTAAGTCTATCAAACATCAAACTCAATGATGTTAAAATCCATTATTTTTTAAGAAGTCATACAATTCACAGTATTTCAATCAAACATGATATATCCAATAGGAAAATAAATTCTATAACTAACCACAATATATGAAGAAAATATTTCTAAATTCATATCTAAGAAGTTTATATGAGAAATGGTTTAGGTCCACACCAATATACCTTATATGACCTAAATACATTTTATAATATGATATTGAATAAAGTATGACCAATAATGAACTAGATTCACCCTTTATCTATAAATGATCCTAGATTTCGGAATTATACCATATCAAAATCTATATATTTTTTAATGAAATAATGGATCTATGATTTATTTCTCAGAATGATGTGTTGATATTGACAAAAACATAATTAAGGGTAAAATATATATCTCATACACTGAATTCCAATGAGACAATTCCATTAGATCCTCAAAAATTAGACTCTAAATGTATGTATTATTATAAGGAATGTATCTCACGTCCCCAAGATTGAGGGAAATTGGATTTCGAGGTAAAATAATTGAAAATAGAGACCATACAAGCCTAAAATATAATTTCCGTATAAATTAATATCATGTACATGGATTAGTCTCATGGTTTCAGAAACCACACACTAACTATGCATGGATTATTTCTTTTTCTAGGAACACACATGGTTATTCAATATGGTTTTGAAAAGAGTTCCCCATCCATGAAATTTCGTATGTCCTAACAATCAATGTGTTTTATGAAACAAATAATACTATTATATATATCTATGAAAAAATAATACATCAAATACTATACATCTCCAAATATGATGACTAGTTTCTTAGGGAGAAATTGAAAATTTCTTATAACATTCCACCATTTTTAAAACCCCTTCATGTACTATAAAAATTCCCAAATAAATTAAAACCTACATTATACTTAATCCATGAAAATCATAACTAAAAAACACTTAAAGATAAAATTTACATAAGTTATAAGGTAACTGAAAAATTCTAGAAGTGTAGATTTGTTATCCCAGGAGTATTTCATATACAATAACTATTTCTGAATTATCTAGGGGATATCATTTCCATTAGAGAGGTAATATTTATTTCTAACCATATGAAACATTTTATTTTAGTGGAAAATATAAATTTACATGTGTATCTATTTTATTCAACTAATGAACGTTATGTTAAACATCAAAAGTCCAAAAATGATTTCTTATCCTCATCTATGTCATGGTACACAATCATTGGAAATTACACTATGACATATTTACCGACTAATCAATGTATGTTAATTCAAAAAATGAAACTATATTTTTATTTCTCATCAATTTATGCCTGAAATTGTCATTTAAGATGATATTATGTCATTATTCATAGAGACATAGAACCAAAAATATCATTTATGTTTCAAATAATATTTGGACAAGAATCCCCAAAAATTAAATTCTGTATTTGGATATGTCATGGCAGCTATAAATCCCATTTCCTTGTTTTTTTCATTTATTCAAAAATAAAACAAAAGTTTATTATAACTACATCAATACCACGGAAATGTTTAAATGGTGATGAAATTCATCCAAATATAGAAAATGAGGAAACCACAACCCCAAAACAATCATGATATATAAAAATATATAAATATTGATTGAATAATAAAATGATTAAAGTATATTTTACCATTAAAATTCATCATTATTTCATCAAATACAAGTTTTTTGATGACCACTTAAATGAATATAATGAGATACTCTCTCATACAGAATCTATAATTCATATGTTAAATATTTATAATAAAAATAATATAACCCAGAAACTAGTTTTCTTGATACAAATGTTCAATAATTTCAGATATAAAAGAGATTGATAATTTTATCATTGATGATTTTAACCAACACTGTGACAAACCCAACCCTAGTAGTATGGATCCAATGCCTTATATTAATAAAATGTAATATATCTAAGATTATAACCCCAATGTACCAGTTAGTTTACTAGTTTTCAAAACTAGATTACATACATGATTTTCACATTACAATCTAAATCATAAAATTGACAAATAATTTTCATCAAGCATACCATTAATTCACATATTGTTGGCCTATATATAAAAATGAAAACAATCGTTTGTATCCTGAGGAAAAATTAAACATAATAAAGGGGTGAGAAAAAATTCCCTATAAGGGTAATGGTACAACGTATTCTATGAGTAAATATGGAATAAAAAATATGGAAAGGTAAATAATTGAGACACAAGACAGTTAAAATAATCACTAGAGCTTGGAAATTTAATGATTGATATTATAATTTTCGAATAATCAATTGAAATATTAATAAATGATCTAATAATAATGGAATTAATAATTCTATATATCTAAAACACACCATTATGGCCTCGACCAAGACATATAAAAATAAATGATTAAGGCCTCTATCAAAAAATTATCTTAAAAAATGGTCAAGGCCTTTGGTTAAATAAAAATATAATTTGACTCATTAGACCTACCGATTAACTGAGGGAATATTGAATCCCCATAAATCACATTATAAGTACAATAAATTTCTCATTTGAAAAGGGAGAATCAAAAAAAAATATTCGTATTGAAAAAACGAGCACACGAAATGTGTATACTTTAACCATAAACTGTGAATGTTATCAAAATAGAATAACATTAGTCAAAATGATCGTAAAATATTAAT
>CAUJRU010003980.1:0-26619 GCA_963277665.1 Viscum album | reverse complement strand
AACATAACTTAATCAACATTCCTTAAAAATCAATAACTTTCCATATTTAAAGAACTAGAATACAGAATATCAATAATTTCCCCATTCAAAGTGATCATAAACCATATATAAGAATATGGTGGATAGTATCATAATATTATTATCTCATTAAACCATAATATTCAACAAATTATATCGACATGGATGAAAATACTTTCAAAATCTTTCTGAAATTTTTCTTGAGGAAAATACCACTTTTCACTTTTGAAAACACTTATTTAAAATATAATAATTTCCTAAATATTAAGTAAAAAATTTTCCATGAAAATATCCTTTTAAAATTGTAAATTAATCTTAAAATTAATGAGTGTTCACCATGGTGATAAATTTCATTCATGTTGTATAAGTTAAAAAACATTCTTTTCATACTTGTAAAAATGCTAAAAAGTAACTCGTTTAAAAAATAATAATAAGATTACTATTAAACCATTTTTTTTTTGAAAATTAAAAAATTGTTAAAAATTTATTTAATAAATCATTTTATAATATTAAAAATATTATTTAATACATGTTTTGAAAAATATGGATATAAAATAAAAAGATTCCCAACTGAGTAAAAAAACAAGCTCGGTTTTCCTTAAAAAAAATAATTTTAGTATATTGAGTACTTATAGAGATGAAAATGAAAGAATTTTTTTTAATTTAAATAAAAATATAGATTATACTAAGATATATTTGGTTTAATATTTAAATAATGGATAATTTCTCTTAATGGATACTTAAATATAAATTATCCCGAATAATGATGAGATTGTAAAATAAACTCTTGTCTCATGTTTGACTTCCTTTTCATGCATTTGATACTATTGTATAATACATAAATATTTATTATATATATATATATTATATAACCATAACCATATATATCATACCATATATTATTTACTTGTAATCTTTTATCATCCGTTTATTAATAATTCTTTGTTAAAATCACTATTTTGATTAAAAATTGTTTCATTTTTTATGTATGTTTTGGTTTGGTAGTCTCAATACTTTTACTTTTATCATGGTTCTTTAATATCCAAAATGTTAAAAAATATATAAATATAATATATATTTCATATATATGTATTTATATTAATCCATAAAATATAGATATAGAAAAATAAATCACGTTGTTCATGGAGAGGGTAGGCTATACTTACGCATAAATATTGTTTTTAGCTTTTGATGGATGGAATAAAGGAAATTTAAATAATAATTAAAATTTATATAATTATTATTATTTTATATAAATCATTTATAACAATTAAACAAATCCTTATTACCATCTAAGTACAAATTAAATGAAAAAAAATCATATCGCTACGTGAAGGTGGTAGTCTACACGTGCACATGAGCAACGTTATTGTTTTCCAAAAGAATGGAAGGTAAGATGATAGACATGATATTATAATTACAGAAGTATAATTATGGAATAAGTATCATATATAAATATTAAATTCATCATAATACCTTTTTATAAACTATGGTTATGAAAAATGAATTGTATCGCTATGTGGAGATGGTAAGTTGTGAGTACGCACAAGCGATACATTCATTTTCCATTTGATTAATAAGAGGGTGGATAATGTTGGTTTCATAATAATTATTATTTTCTGGATACCTAAATTATTATTTTATTAAAAATATCACATATTTATAGGAGTTATAGGAATAAATAAACTAAAATAAGTCTGGTAAGATAATTACCTCTTATTTGGGAGACCTCCTTTGGATCCTTTCTTAAGAAACCTAGGGTTTTTCTTTTGGAGAGACCAGTAACTCCAGAACTTTTATAAGTATGGATAAAATATAAATTGGTAGATACTGGTTTATATAGGTTACTCAATTTTTTGTAAATAAGTGAAGGAAGGTGTGTCCTTTTATAAGGGAGGGAAAGGATGTACTTGGAATTATTAGGAGGACAATATAACTAAGTCATTCTCATTCAAAATGATTCCAAATGGATATATATTCATAGATAAGGTATTATATTGTTTTAATATCAAAAAAAAAATTTGATAGGTTTAAGTGTTATTTTAAACCTTATCTTTTAGTTTAACCCCTTAGTTAACCCATTTCAACCTTAACCGCGATAACATCCTTTTCACTCTTAAGGGTTTATAATTTTAATTATAAGGAGAAAATTGGATCATAAATGGAAAAGGTATGAAATTTTAATCCATTTATTATCCTACTTTTCCTACTTCATCATTTTAATAATTTTTAAATAATTTAATAAAATATTATTTTGATAAAATATCATTAATGTCAATTTTGAAACTATTCATTTAATTTGAATTAAAAGGCATAAATACAAAGTTTTAATTTGAATCTTATCCTTTAAATCAACCCTAATATTTCATAGTCATCTATAAAATTATTAAAACACTATAACTATTTAAAATTATGATACTTTTAATATTTTCATAATTATTCATTTTATTTTTCTATTAATTGAAGAAATACTACGTTGGTGTTGCATAAGCATTAAGGTAATTGTATAATCAATAAAAATTTATAAATAAATTTACATCATGAAAATAATTTCATTATTATCTGAATATATATTTATATTTATTTGTAAATCTATCTTTTCCCTATGTAGAGACATAATAGATATTTAAACGAGTGTGAAATTTTGTATTTTTCTTTATTTTAAATATTATATGGGTCGTTTTCATGAAAAATGTCACTTAAAATTTTAAAATTTGAGCCTAATAGGATAACGGTTGAATTACCTTCATCTAATCTAAATTTGGCTGCAAAATGGTGACCTTAACACTTATTTTTAACCTAGATTAACTCAATTTACCCTTTTCCAAGGTGATAAATTTTACCATGATTACTATTCATAGTATATCTTTACAAAAGTAGGGAACTAACTTTATACAATCCAAGGACTACGGTTACATGAGATTTAGAAATATAATATAACCCTTTCATGAGCTGAGGAAGCTCATGGCTACCCTTATGCAACATCTTTGATACCTTTACACTGGTAATGAAAACTCAAAGTACCCATATGCAGTGTCGTTGGTGTCCTTATGTAGATTATCCTTACACAACATTGGTCCCCTTACATAATCCATAATAAGCATGGTTACCCTTACATAACCCTTATGTAAAAATTCAAAAAGTGGTTTTTATTTATAAAAATTTTATATAACAAAAGTTACATAATACTAAACCTAATAAAATTTAAATGTTATGTAATTATTTTTAAATAATATTTGTGTTAATTATAATTTATAAAAAGACAAATAATTAATTAAATATTAATACAAAAAATAAAAACAAAATAAATGATAGGAATTTGTAAATTAACAATACAAACTAATAAGATATTAATATAATTTAAATACAAACAATCGCTCCCTTTTTTTAAATTACAAAACACAAAATTTAATTAAACAATCCAAAACATTATCCCCTTTTTGAAATTTATCAAAAATATAAAAAATTAAATCTCTCAAAAATTATCCCCATTAAATAATAAAAAGTTACAAATACATAGATTTGTACAGATTAATAATTCTTATAAAAAAATTATTAATAAATAATATTTTAGATGAAAAATATCCCCCTGTATAAATTCATATAAATTTAAATGTATACCTAAATTTTGTAGAATTAGAAAGTAAACACTAAAAGTCATCCATACTATTCTAGAATTTTTTAAACATAATAATATTACACAAATAGATTACCTATATTATAATATAGAAAAATACATATCTATGATAATACTTTAATAGAATTAATAAATCTCTATGAATTTTAACAGAAATTAGATCACTCTCATTAAAAAATAAATATTAATAGAATTACACAAATAATCACATTTGTAACATATTATTCTTTTAACATATCAATTTAAGAATTTATTTTATCAAATCTTACAACATCTATTTGTTTGGAAAATATTTCAGCAGGTTTTTTTTCATTGGAACAAATTCTAAACTAATATCTCTTTTATTCACACGATCTCTTAGAAAATGAAATGTAACATCTATATTTTATTGAGAGTGATGCAAAAGGATTTTTAAAAATTGAAATATCAATAGAATTATCATAAAAAATTTTATTTTTATTAAATATAATATTAAAATAACCTAAATTCTATTTAAAACAAATACTTTGAAAAAAACAACTAGTAACTGCAATATAATCAACCTCATTTGTAGATAATTCCATTAGAATTTCATAAGAATTACATTAAATTAAATTATTATATATAAAATGACACATACATGTGGTGTTTTTTTCTCAATCCTACAATCTCTAAAAGAAATGTTAGAATATGATAATTAATTAAAATAATTTTTATTTGACTAAATAAAATAGCACTAACATTTCCTTTGATATATAAAATAATTATTTTAAAAACTTTAAGATGAATTTCCTTAGGATTCAACCAAAATCTATCACAAAAACAAACTAAAAATATTATATCTGGTCTAGATTCATTCAAATTATGTATGTTGTCTATCATGCCTGTATACAAATTAACATCAACACACCTTCTATAATCATCTAAAAAATTAATTTTTTACTCATCAGTGTTTTAAAATACTTGAATGAATCATGGACAACCATTTTAACCATTTCTTTATCATATTTTGATTATTAAGAAAATATTATATTTCCTTTGGTAAATTCTTAATCTAATAAAAAATATCAATTCTCCCATTAATCTCATATCAATCTCACTAGTCATTAATTTAGAAAAATAATTACAATGTAAATAATTTTTTGAACCAAATATTATATCATAAATATATATTTGTAAAATAAAAACATCATTTGAAAATTTATTTATAAAGAGTTTTGGACCAACCTTTCCTTTATCAAAATAATTTTCTAATAAAAATTGTGTTAGTCTCTCATACTAAGCTCTAGGATCTTTCTTAATTCCATGAAAATATTTATTAGGCTTAAAAAATGATCTAGAAATTTTTCATTTTCAAATTTAGTGGATTGTTAAACAAATACTTCCTCTAAAATAATTCCATTATTAAATGCACTAATTGAATCCATTTTAAATAATTTAATATTTTGAAAACATGAAAATTATAGTACAATTATAATAGCCTCTATCCTGAAAATAAGGGGAAAATAATTTTCAAACTCAATTTCCCCTTCCTGAGAATAACCTTGAGCCACTAATCATTCTTTATTCATAACTATGTTTCCATCTTCATCGAGTTTATTATGAAATATACACTTAAATCCCATTATCTATTTATCTTTTTAGTAATTAAAAAAATACCATAATTTTTTTTTCAAATTGATTTAATTATTCATGTGTATTACAATCCAGTTTAAATCATTTAAAGAATTATCAATATTAACAGGCACAAAAACAACAAAAAATACAGAATTAGCATAGTAAGTTTAAAAATATTTTATGGTTTGTATTCCAAATTAAACATTTAAAATTATTTTCTCAATATGCTGATTTTTAAGAGTTAGCTTCTCTTTAGGATAATATTGAGAATAAATTTTCTCCCCCTCAATTAATGTATTATTATTTTCTTCAATATTATATTCACCAAAATTGAATTCCCTAAATTCATCACCTTTATTTAAATCCAAATTTTTCTTTTAATTTTTCTTTTCATTAAATTTAACAAAATAATACTCATAAAAATTTAATTTCTCTTATTAAAAACGATATATGCCTTACTAGTATTAGTATAACCTAAAAATATTCCTTAATAAATTTTATAATCAAACTTTTCTAAATTATATTTGGTATTTAAAATAAAAACTTTGTAAATGAACACCCTAAAATATCCAATTTTAGGTTTAATAACTTTAAATAATTCATAAGGGGTTTTATTTAAAAATAGTCTAATAAAAACTCATTTAAAACATGAAAATACGTATTAAAAATTTCAGTTCAAAAATATATAGGCATGTTAAACTCAATAATCATTAATCTATCTATTTCTTGAATTAAACTATTCTTTATTTCAACCATGCAAAATTTTTTGTGGTCTTTTAAGGATATAAAAACCATTTTTATATCTATCATATTCACAAAATTTATCAAATTATAAATTAAAAAATAAACCACCTCTATCACTTCTAATAGAGACGATTGAAAGATTTTTAAAATTTTGAATAATTTTATAGAAAGAACAGAATTTGGATATAGTTTCACTTTTATGAGATAAAAAATAAATTCAAATTTGTCTACTATGATCAAAACTATTAGAAATATATACTTCCATCTACCAAAAATAGAAGATTGTATAGGAAAAAATAAGTCAAGATGCACCAATTCGAGTCATCTAATAGTACTAATATAATTCATATATTTAAATCTTTATTTATGTTTCTTACCCGTTAAAAATGATTCACACACAAAATACATACTTGTATTTAACTTTGGAAATTTTAGAACTTATTCATGATTTTATAACTTGTGAAACAGTTAAAAAATTTCATGTCCATGTATCATATTCCATAAAATATTTTTTTCTTCTACAACATTTCAACACTTATATTTCCATTTGGTTAGATTGTAAAAATCAATACTATAAATATTAACTTTTTAGTTTATATAAAATAAACCAATTTTTTTCAAAACTGTACATTTATCATTTACAAAAATTATATTTAATTCACCATCACATAATTCTGATAAACTTATTAAATTATGTTTTAAACCATAAAAAATAATACTTTTGAAATAATAAAATTTTTAGAATGTCCAAATTCTCTAATTCATTTAATATGATCTTTAGATTTTTCTCCAAATGTAACCAGTCCATCATCACATGAACTAAAAAGATATAAAATTAAAAATATCACATTTTATTTGTTTAGAACACCCATTTTCTTGATACCATTAATATTTTTTTTCTTCTAAGGTAGATTTATTGAAATAAATCAATCAAATAGAATGTTTTTATACCCATGCTAATTTGGATCCAATTAGATTAGTATAATAATATTTTAGAATCAAAATATATTTAAATCATCCATTTGTAGACTATTTAGAAAAAAAACTTTAGAAATAAATGTTTTAGTATGCCCAAATGATTGAGTAAATATCAAAGTACATTCATTTGCATAATTCCCTTGCATTCTATATTTAAATCATGTTACACTTGAAATACACCCTTTTGAGATTTTAACATAAGTAGTCTTATTCATCATTGGTGAAAAGATTTTATAACCAAAATCATTATTGTTATAGTTTAGTTTCATCATAAACATCATTTTTTCATATTTCTATTTAACTTGAACAAAATTATATAAAGTTTATTTAATATTATAAACCTCATTTTTCAAATCCATATTCTATTTTTTGAATAGATTTTAAATTAGTATAAACTTTCTCATTAGAACCGGAAGCTATATTTCTCAATTTTTTAATTTTTTATATAAGATTATTACACTCATTCCGAACTTTATTCATTTAAACCAATATTGAATTAAACCTTATTTCATGATCTTTATTTTTTAAAAATATAAAATATTTAATTTCTTTATTTTATTCTCTTAATTTCAATATCTCAAAATCACAATTCATTTAATATTACTCATTCTAAGAAACATTGATATTCATATTTTTCACATTTGTTTTAAGTTTTTAATTTTTTTAACCAACTTATTATTTTTAATTTTTATGTTCATATATTTTTCAATAATCCTGAAATTATAATTCCTTAATTCCAAATTCCTTTTATACATTTTTTTTACTTTAGAATTCATAAAACAAAAATTAGAACTATAATTATAATCATTTTCTCTTTCATCTTCAGTGATTTCATTATGATCAACATTAAATGGAGTTATTAATTGAGTAAATAATGAATTAGGAGCCTCACAATGCATAACCATCAAAGAAAGGTTCCCTATCTCCTATTCACTTCCTATATCATTGCATAAATTTGAACTATCTAAAAAATTTCATCCTCTAAAAAATGATTTCTTTTCATTTATCCATTTACCTTTATCTTTATTTGAATTTATGATACTGAGATAATAATTCATGATGTTCCCTTTCTTCCTATACTCATAAATCTTATGTCTGAAACATCATTATTATTTCTATTATTACCTTTCTTGTACTCATTGTTTTTATTAATTTTGAACTTACTCTTTCCTCCTTTATTTTTCATAAATTTGTAAAAATTATTGCTAAAATTAGTCATCTCTTTATCACATTCCTATAAAACAAATTCAAAAAAATTATAGAATTAAATAAAATTAGACTTAAAAGTAATATATTTCCTCTTTATAGTCCCCTCATCGTCAATAATTATTAACTCAAGTTCTTATTGTAGTAAAAAACCAATTAGTTCATCTAACGTATACACTTTTAAATTATTAATTTCATTGATTTTCACTTTATTTGTGTTCGATATTTTTGGTAATTATCTCAATTACCTTTCAACAAGATCTATATTATCTAGTTCATCACTAAGTGCACACATTCAATTTGTAATACTTATGAACCGGTGGAACATCTGGTTTACTGAATCATATTCTCTCATCTTGAAATACTATTAATTTGTAAGTAAAATTCCCTACTTGGTTATTTTAATATTTTTTATTCCATAATGAGTAAATTTTAGAATTATCCAAATTTCATGGGCTATATTATAGGTTGAAACATTTTTTTACATGCGTCTACTTATAGCATAGTGCAAAGTATTCTTTACATTATAATTTAGAACATAATTTTCTATATCGTTACCTAAAAATGTGTCTAATTTAATTTTGGGTAGCTCATCTGGTTTCTATATTATTTACCAATGAACCACACTTAACTACTTCAAGTATACTTCAATTCAATCTTTCTAATACCCATAATCACTTACATCGAAAAATGGGGGCTTTGAGGTGTCCAACCAATATTTTCATCAATACCATCCATCTTAAATAACTAATATTTATCCCCTATACTACTAGGTCTAGGATATTTAGGTTAGTACAATAAAGAAATAAGAAATAGAACTTATATCCAAATAAACTAACCCCTAATAAAAATTATTGGAGTGGAATAGAAGGAAATAATGGACTAGAGGGGTGAAATAATACTTTAATTATTTGAAAACAAATAATCAATCAAAATTTATTACTTTATGAAACAAAAGTGTAATGAAGTGTTCAAAATATAATATGGTGGAAATAAAATTTAAGCACAGTATTTTTAAAGTAGTTTGGATCTCCAAGATTATGCGTCTACTCTTCAATCTTCTATACTCATTGAGAAGATCAGTACCCACTAATAATAATCACTTTTAATGGTATGATAACCTGTTTTCAAACCCTAACATTTATAATTACTAGGGGGAAAACCAATACTTTACTTTTTATATGGTTCACAACCTATAAAAACCTAAATTTTCTTTAGTATTCATAAATTAAGAACCTTCCTTTTGGTTGGTATAATAACCAATATGGTACTTTATTTTGACTAAGAAAAGCATAAACCAACTCTTTAGAATAAATAGAAGAATAAAATATTTAACAAATAAGAACCAAAAGAGAATGAAGATTATCAGAAAATGGAAACTTTGAAAGTTGATGTAGATTGTTGAACTTTGATCACCTCAGTAACAATGAATAGAATGTTTAAAGTTACTTCAAGATCACACCAATGAAACAGTTGTCACATAAGATCTCAATACTTATATATGATGTATTAGTTATTTTTTTCATTGTATCCCTTGATATTTATTTATTGATAGATCACTAATGTTCATCAAGCTTCCTCCTTCAATTCTTATTATTTGAGAGTTTCTAAAATCATCACCACCATTCAACGATTAGAAATATTTAAAAATATAGAACCATGTCCTTACCTTTTTATTTTTGAGTCCTATAATTCCTACACTAGACTTCTTAAAACAGTTTAAAATATGTTCATTAGTACATATAATATTTTTTAAAATAAATAAAATAATAATAAATATTCTCACAAACTTGAAACAAAAAAATATAAAGAACAGAGTATGAAAATTACTAATCCCATATATATTTTCATTATATTATTCTATAAAACAACTTCTAATATTGTTATTAAATTATACATGTATTTTTTAAAGTAATAAAATAGTTAAAATAAATTTAATAAACAAGTAATTTATCAAAATATCTAAAATCACTAAAATGGAGCATCGTTACACATAAACTATATTTTTGTTTGTATAAATAATTTATGCACAAAATAATTACTCAATTGAACAAATTATATTTAAAAATAATAATTTTATAAATTAAAATATGAATAATAATGTTTTTTATAGTGTTTCAGCAACTGAAAATGTAATACCGATTGATATTTTTCTACTATGAAATGATCATGCATTTTATAACCAATGGGAGAAAATATATTTTTTTAACTGATGGTAAAAGATGCTTGTTATTTATACTACTAAAATAAGGTATATTTTACCTCTAGAACCAATGTTTATTAAACCATTAATGAATAAATAGGTGTTACCACTAGAAGAATATACTTCTATTAATAAAGGATGAAGTATACACTACTACGGTTAGGTGAAAAAAGTGCTACCAATGTCCTTCCATCCCACTGATGAAGTTGCTACCATTTGAGGATAGTAGTGCTATCACCAAAAAGAGAGTAATAAATGATGGTTTTCTTCCATTAAACTCATGCTCTCAAGATATATGTGAACATTCCACATGAAACATGTGAAGGAAGGCTATGCACAACATTTGTGTTATTGTCATTATGCACGGTCAATCGAAATCATGTTGTCGTGGAGGATCCATCCCATGATACCATCATAGAGGCATAACTACTTCAATAAATGGGATAAACTATATGTACAAATAAATGTATTTCTACTTTGGAAGTTAGGCCCAACTTCTACAATGAGGATACCCATGATATCTTAAGGGTAACTTGTTTTACCCTTATGTAATATTATACAATAGCTAATGTAATTTTAACTTTAGTTGTACCATTATTTATGCTTTAAAAATTCCACCTTACCCTTATTTATGTATAATAAGTTTGGTTTGACCCTTATGTGGGACTAAATATTCACAGTATACCTTAACATGAGCAGGTAACTACTCGTACGCGAGTTGAGAACTACCCTTACATGAGCTTTAGAAATTTGGGATTACCCTTACATGAGATAAGAATACTCACAACTACCATTATGTTGTGTCTTTGGTATACTAGTTTGGGTTAACCTTACATAGTTTACCCTTACACAGGTAATAAAAACTCATTGTTACCCTTACGCAACATCGTTGGTACCCTTGCATTGGTTACCCTCATGCAACATTGATACCCTTACAAAATTCTTATGAAGTGTTGGCACTCTTAAATAAACTTTATGAAACATTTAAAAAAGAGGGTTTTCTTTATAAAATAAAATTTATATAATAATGAACACATTAAAATTTAAATGTCATCTAATTAATTTTAAATAAAATGTGAGGTAATTGTAATTTATCAAAAAAATTAATTAATAATTAAAAAATAAAAATTATAAACCAAATGAATGAAATGGGTTTTTAAATTAATAAAAAAACTAATGTAATATTAATACAAGTTCAAATACTAACATTATGGGTTTCCTTCAAAGATAAAAAATTGTTTTAAATTTGGAAGTGGTGAATATTCTATGATTTTAAAGATGTGTTGTTTCTAAATTTTATGTGTATGATGGATCACATAAATTTAGTAAATAATTAAGGTATTATTCTGATTTTGGGAATAAATATGACATTTATAAGGATAATATTCTACTATAGCTATTATATATTATCTTGTATGTGCTTTAAGTTATGATAAATGGGTACGTTCCTTATGTAAAAGGGGTTGTAATGACTGCAGAAAATCAAAATAATATATATAATGATGGTCATGATCATTATGTAATTATTTTATCAATTTTAGATAAATTATTCATCAAAATCAAGGGAATTAATAAATTAAAATGAATATTGGATAATTTAGAGAACATTTATGAAGGGAATGTAAAAGTAAAAGAAGCTAAATTATAAATTTTTTGTTTGGTGTATTAAACCATTTTAATTCAAGATGATGAATCAGTTGAGGAATTATTTAAAATATTAAATGATGTTATGAGATTCATTAGAGTATTTTGTGATACTCTTAAAGATTTTATGGTAGTCAAAAATATGTTTTGTATTTTTTCATAAAACCATGATATAAACATATCAACACTTAAAGATTGTGAAAATGAAAACGTTTTTATTAGATAATTTACATCGAATATTGATTTATTATTAAATTAGGAAAGTAATACACTTAATAAGAAGAGTAAATATGAAAATTAAATATCCTTTAAATTTTTGAAGTGGGAGAATCTTCAAAAATAATTTATAGGGGAAGTTGAGAATTCATTGAATAATGAAGATGATGAGATAAATTTTGAAAAGTTAGAGTCATTTATCTCAAGTAGTGTTAAAAAAATATAATTTTCGATGAAATATTCCATTAAAGTGTTTAAAATGTGTATATATTGGAATTATTTTTGTTAATTTTCCAAAGTTTAAAGAAGAATGAAATAATGATAGAGATGAATCATCAAGAAGTTCCAAAAAGAATAAATCTTTAAAGTTCAACAAGTCAAAAAATGAATGGAAAAGGTAAGAATTTATAAAAATTCAAAAAGTAAAATTTACAATCTTAGTTGGATAATGGTGAAATTGGAAAATATAAAAATTTAATTTTATACTTCAAGTGAATTAGGGATGTTATTTATCACTAAAGGGAATAACAATGGGTTCACTAGTGATGAATATAGTGATAATGAAAATGATTAATAAACTAATATGGTTTTTGTATTGAATTTTGAGTTAAAGGATCATCTTTAAAATATATAAATATTGGATGAAGATAGTAATAATTTGAAGAAATACTCTAAAACTTTAAATGATGCTGATTCTACTCATGATGAAAAAGAATCAAAGTTATTGAAGGAATATTTGAAGTTATTACTTACTGAAAAAGAAAAATTAAAGAGGATATAGAATATAAGGTTAAAGTAAAAGAAAATTAGTTTAAATTTTTTCAATAAAAACTATTGAATTTTTAAATTCAAATAAACTAGTTCAACGTCAACTTTGAGAAGTCCATTCAATAAGTTAGAGAAATCTCAAAGAAAATTATGAAGGTTGATGATGCCTCAAAGAAATATGATGTTTGTGTTAATCAGAAAATATATTACTCAATAATATTAAAAGTAAATGTAGGAATGTAATAAAATTATGATTTAAATTTAAATTGAAATAGATTGGATATTTTGGAAAAAGAAAAGAAATTCAAAAAAAAATAAAAAAAAATTGAAAATGCCAACTTGAATGAAAAATATACTACAAATGGAATGTTAAAAAATTAAAGGAATAATTACATTGAATATATAAATGTATTGGAAGAATACAATAATTTTTATTAATAAAAATGTCACGAACCATCCTCGGGACCCGTGTCGTGACTACCCCAAGCCTGCCTCCCATAGGCCATGGGCTGGCGACTAGAACCAAGGCGTAAATCCCGACAAAAAGGGGAAGGCATTGCCTTTATAAAGTAAACAAACACCATAGAGTAAGAAATCAGAAGTATACACTAAGTAAAACTGGTTAAAATAGTAAGTGAGGAAAGTAAATGGGCCTGAATACAAACCCAAACTGAAAGTAAAGTACAGCTGGAAAGAAAGTACAGCAACTGAAAGTAAAGCAGCAACGTCGAGTCGTCCACTGGAAGTCCCACCTGAGGGTGGGTACAGATAGCCTCCTTAGCTCCTCAGGTCCAGCCGTCCGCTCCGTGTACGTCCTGCCCAGTGGTCCACCTCCCAGTACCGACTTGCTCCACAATCCTCAACCACAATCAGTGTTGTCCGTCGTCTGCATCCAACACAACGTAGTGCGGGCATAGCCCATGCAGGGGTGAGTATACGCTACTCAGTAGGGACCTCGAGACCCCCGAAGGTCTCCCAGAATCTACAAAGGGTAATCCACAAAGGAAAGATACAATCACGAAGTAACATCCAACACTGCTTAGGTATATGCCCTTACATATACCTAAGTCATCAATTCCAGTTCGGCTCTAACATCCGAGCCCAAGTTCGATCACGTCCACACAAGATAGTACAACCCAATCCACACAGGATAACACAACCCAAACCACATAGGAAAGCAATTCAATCATATCGAAGATAATGATTGGAAGTCAAGACTCAGCTCACACAGGTATACTTCTTCATAAGGTGATAGAGATGATCAGAAGTAGTCACTGATTCATCTAAGCTGGGACCCACGTAGGATACTAGACCAGCTAAGCTGTCGGACCCACATAGGATACAGACCAGCTACTCTGCCAGACCCATGTAGGATACAAGAAAAGAGTCAAACACCGCCAGACCCACATAGGATACAAGAACAGTTGTCATCGTCGTCGAACCCTCAGAGGATTTCAGTATGGTCTTCATCGCTGCCAAACCCACAGAGGATTTCAGTGAATTCTTCATCACCGTCGAACCCACAGAGGATTTCAGTATGGTATTCATCGTTGCCGAACCCACGGAGGATTTCAGTGCATTCTTCATCGCTGCCGAACCCACAGAGGATTTTAGTGCAGTCGTCATCGTTGTCGCAGTCGCAGCCATCTCTAGGGTTCCCACACATAGCATGCTCGATTTTGGGAGGGTCCACTCCACAAGCCAAGGGGGTTGATACATCAACTGACACGTAGTCCAGATTTGATGTATCTCAAAGTTCTGTCTCGACAAGAGGAACTCAACGTGACCGATGACACGTTAATCGGACGCCCGGTCTGAGAGTTATTGGCTTTTTCGTTCCAGGGGCCCAGTTGGTTTTTAAGTCAAAACCAACCTGACTGTACTCCAAATGCATCCAAACCTCAAGCGGAGTAATCCAAAATGTCTGTCTCACTAACAGGAATCCAACAAAGTCTACGGCACGTCAATCGGATGTCCGGAACTTAAGTTATAACTGTTTCCGCTCTGAGGACCCGGTTGGTTTCTTGTTTCAACCAACCCTTCCATACACAAAGTTCTCCGAATCATTGAGTGTAATATACAGAAATGACCGTCTCGATCCAAGGATCGCATCGCAACTAATGGTGTGTCGATCGGAGGTCCATAGCCCAAGATACAGGCATATGAACGGAACTGTCCGAAAATAGGGGGTTTTGGGCCCAGACTAACCCGGCCCAAGACCCCCTAGGTCGGCCCGAACCAGGTCCAGTTCTAGACCCTTAGGGCGTGGCTCAGCCCAGTGGGCGTGGCCTAGCCAAAATGGCATGGCCCGGACCTGCCGGTGCGGCCCGGCCCGGCCTGGGTAACCGATTGGCCTGGTGCGGGCGCAGCCTTCATGGACAGCTCGACGCTGGCCGAGCTGTCGAGGAAAGGGTGGTGCGCTACCCCCTGATTGAGAAACAGCGGCCCCCACATGGCGGCCGCTCCCTTTTCCAGCCAGGGGTTAAGACCTCTGGATTTCTCAGAAACCGGCCGGCCAAGCCGGCTGGTGTGTCACCGTGGGACCCCCCCCCCCCCCCATGGGTCCCGCCCTCCTTGCACCGGCGATTCCGGCTACCGCTCTCTGCACCACTGCGGCCTTGTCCGACCAGCGCGATGGCGCCATGCCCCTCCACCACGGCCATGCTCCGGCCGCAGCTTCTTCGTGGTTCTCCGGCGCGGCGCGACGGCGCCGCAGCTTCGTTCGGCCTCAACGGTGTGGCGTGACGGCGCCGCGCATCTTCACCCGTTCCTCTTGCTTCCACGCGGTGTCGTTGAACCGCGCTGCCTGTGCACGTGTCACAACAAGTACAACATTAAAGGGGGAGGAGGGTCGGCCGTGTTCGTGCGGTCCGACCTCCTCCCGTTATTATGATAACAGGAGGCCCAATATAAAAGTCGATGAATAGAAAAGAAATCATGAACAAAAAATTAACCCCTACCTCGATGAAGTCATCGAACGAGGTTCGTTGCGGAAAAAATACTTTGCGGTAGACAGCGTCGCGGAAGGAGGCTCCGTGAGCGTCGTCGACGTTGTGGTACACGGCGTCGCGAAGAAGATGATAGTTGGAGTCACGGTACACGGCGTCACGTCGTCGATCTCCAAGAAATTAGCATTCTTCGTCGTCCTTTGTCGGAGGTCGATGTTCTTCATCGGTGTCGGTACGTTCTTCGCGTTCTTCAAGGAGGAAGATGAATTTCTTCGTGGAACTCTCCCTCTCAACACAACGAAGCAACCCCTAATGAAATAAGATTTTGTCTTATTTAATTAACACACAAAAGCCAACATTCCATTTGAAATTCAAAATAATTCATTCAATTAATTGAATTAATTGAAGAGTCTTAACAGTCCAATTAATGTGAGAGTTAACTTGGCATTTAATAAGGGGGTGCGGGTGTGTTACAAAAATAATGGGGGTTTGAGGAAGTTGAAAAGGTGGGGCTCGTGTGGGGCACACCTCACTAATATCCTATCAAGAGGGGTTAGAATATAGTGGGTCCCACCTCAATTTCCATAAGTAGGTTTAAACTACTTAGAACATAAAATAAAAAATGTTGCACAACTTTTATTTTATTCATTAGTTAACCCTTTTTTTAAATAACCACACCCGAGAAAACGCAACTCCAGAAAAGGTGTTCTTAAGAAATTATCGGCATTGCAGTTTCATTGGTGCCCTTGGATTTCGATTCTGAGCACCAGTTCAAAAGTTAGGAAAACCCGCTCATTCGTTCACTGAACGTACCCGAGCTAAACTTCGGAAATTGATTCTGGGCACACCGGGCCACGGAATCAGGTGCCGTCAGAAACTGCATTCTTGTAAAATCCTAAAGAAAATTAAGAAAAAAATTTCCCTTTAATTTTACGGGTCTTTACAAAAAACTACAAAATAATTGTTAAAAAACCGGTGACACAGTCTAGATAACTAGCTATTTATAGAAAAAAAATATTTATTTTATGGTTATTACTGCTATTGTGGTGGTTTTTGAAATGTGTAAATGATGTTATAGGTTAATAAAGGGTATTTATATGAAACTAAAATATTTATAAGGAAGTTTTTATGGGGGATTCAACCCAATAAAAGGAGAAAAGTTTAGAATAAAGAAGAATATTTAGATGTGAAGATGGAGAATCAATTTCAAATATCGAAAAAAAATATCAATGTTGTGAGAAACCGGGTCATGAAGATCAATATTATCTTACCAATTCAATTGAGTATGAATTTTAATACTTACAAGGTTTTTAATAAAAATTATAAAGTAAAGGAGAAATATCATGGGGTGTAAGTTTCAGTAAAATATTCACAAAAGGAGCGATTGTGGATTCTTAACAATGGTTGATCTTCTAATATGATTGCAAATTCACTATATATAAACAATAATTTAGAGGAGGTTTTCAATACTACCTCTAAAAGTTTCATTTTTATTTTTTTAGATATGGATTGTTGTTAAATTTATGGTTATTCACTGTATCTTATAATAAACTATCGCTAAATTAATTTCGTTCTAAGAGAAATTGAAAAGTAGACTTCACCATCAAATGATCATAAATTTTGATCTGGGTGTTCATTTATACTCCATAGCCTATCAAATTAAATCTTATGAAAATAAAGAAACTAAAATTAGATAAAAATTTGGTAATAATTAATAATAATAAAATTATAACTATTATAAGAGAATTTGGAAATCAAACTTCAACTTCAAACAGACATAAATTTTGATTCGAGTATCAATTTGGGGAAATTTTGATCCCTATTTTTTATTAGTCAAAAAAGTCCCAAAAGTCCTCCAAAATTCATTTTTTTAGTTGGAATATCCAAATTTGTAAACATTCGACAGAATTTTAGCTTCATTTAAGATAATATTCTTATTCTTTTTGGGTGTTTTATAATTTTATTCCATGAATTTAAATTTCTATCGATATGATTGGGTTGTCACAATAGTGATCTTACCTCTTTTGGGGATTTATTATTTGTTATTTAATATATATATCGGTATATTTATAAATAATTTATATATATTTATATATATTTATTTATATTTATTTATATTTATATATATAATTATATATTTATACATATTTATGTCTATTTATGTATATTTGTGTATATTTATAAATATTTATATGTATTTATAAATATATATTTATATTTATATGTATTTATATTTATATTTATTATTTATTATGTATTATTTATTATGTATTATTTATTATTTATTTATTATCTATTTATTATTTATATATTATTCTTTATTATTTATTCTTTATAATTTTTTATTTATTATTAATTTTTTATTATTAATTATTAATTTATTTTTTATTTATTTTTTATTATTTATTATTTATTATTTATTATTTATTAGTTACTATTGATTAATTATTATTTATTTATTTCATTCTTATTTATTTATTATTTTCTATTTTCTATTTATTTATTTATCATTTATTTATTATTTACTTATTATTTTATTAGTATTCATTTATTATTTATTATTTATTTATATATTATTATTTATTATTTATTATTTATTTATTGTTTATTATTTATTATTTATTATTTATTATTTATTATTTATTATTTATTATTTATTATTTATTATTCACTTATGAGGGAGAATGGGAGCAGCGGCATCATGAGACTACAACATCCATGTGGATTTCTAGGGTTCTCCATGTTCAATGGGCTTCCCTTGGGATCTCGAACTCGATTTGCTGGCTGGAGGACCTCTCCTCGGTTCATCAGTTATTGATTCCCCCTTATCTAAGAGTGGTGAATAATATTTTCACACTGTGGTGAAGGTGTTGGAACATTTTCAGTTCTTCTTAGATCTAAAGGGAGAGTCTGGATCTATGTAGAATTGAATCACCCACAATGGGCCATTGGCTATTATGGAAGAAAATTCTATGATCTCAGAAGACCAAATTGATGAATATAAGTTCTTGGTTCTTGTGAATTTAATTATTTCATAGGAGGAAATTTCATTGAAGCTTGATGAGTTGCATAATCACCTTCTTTGAATATAGGGGTTTGATAGATGGAAAATTGTTTCAATTGGAAGATGATTTTATCATATCGTTTTTCCTTCGTAAGAAATTAAGATTAGGGCCTCAGTTCATGACCTTGTCTCTTTAAAGCTGGGACTCTTGAAGATTCAATAATTGATCTTTTTAATCTTGAGAAGGTAAAAAATTCAATTTCCCAATCTTGGATCTAAATTCATGGATTGAGATGATTCTTCTGGAAACAAGAAATATTATGGGATATTGCTTCTTCCATCGGTGTGTCAATAAAATTTTATAGAGAAAAGGAGAACACACATTATGGGAAGTTTGAAAGGGTGATCATCAAAGTTGACTTCGCCCTGGCCTTGATTTGGTCTATTATTTCGGTTGTTGTAGGGAATCACATTAAGCTCTCGGTTTATTATGAGAGGAAACCCAATTTTTGTGATATCTGTAAATTGATTGGGCACTTTTCTAGGAAGTGTTGGAGGAATTTGATTTTATCACACTATATAAGAGTTGGAAACATTAGTGGATATTGAAGATACATGCATGGGATGTCTTTGGATGTAGGTACCTTGGTTGTGGACAATACATCCACTGCGGATGGTGCAGAGAATGTGAGTAAACGGGTAGGGGTTGTTAATGGACCTTCTTATACTGATTCTCTTAAGCAGGTTGCAAATTCTAGAAGGTCTAGTTTTGAAAAAGAGAAAGAGGTAATTAATGTGGGGTAGGTCTCTATAGTCGAGGGTATTAGCACTGGCATGAGTATGTTTTAGTATAATACTGCTGCTGAATCAAATAAAATTGACGGTGGAAACTTGACAACAGATCGAAGGGTTTCATGGGCCGATGAAGCTGATATGGAGGATGAAGTGAAAGTTGTGAATGAGAATTCCTTTGGACTGTCTGACTTTGAGGATATTATCTAGAGAAAATTTGACCATGATCTGAGATAGGAAGCACTAAAAACTAGTAAAATAAAAGGCAATGAAAAATTTGTGATAAGGTGGGCTTCCAGTTGGTAATGCCTAGAAAATTCATGTCTTCTTCTATGTTTAAGTAGGCCTCAACTATGTTGATTAGCATTCATAATGAGCGAGTGAATACATTGAATCCCAAATATCCTCATGTACTGAAATATGGTGAAGATTTCATGGGGGTACAGATTCTTCATCAAACTCTCCCTCTAAAAGGGTTACCCCTATAGGTGGAGCATCCATCTAGTAGCCCTTCACATAGGATTGTTAATGGCTTTGAGGATGTAGGGTGGTCTTTTCCATCCCATTTTACTAATATAATAAAAAATTATTATGTCTCATTTGGAAATTCATCTATTGAATAATTTGATAAAATGGGTCAAAAATTATATCATCATTCCTCCAGATGATCAAGAAAGTGAAAGGCCCAATGAGAGCCTTAGTAAAGAAGTGGCATATTAGTTTTTCTCACAACATAAAGCAACCTTTTTTATGAATTCAAATGTATTTGGTTTTAATGATTATTTAATAGCCCATAAATTATTATCAATTAATATTGAAGATAGATTTAGATACACTTCTAAGATGGACTTTCAAGATCTATCTTGGAAATTTTAGATCTGCATCATCTTGGAATCCTCATCTAAATCTTCATCGGATGAGGAATATGATCCCCCATTATAGGACAAAACATGGAAAATAGGTATCCAAACTAAAGAGGGAGATATCCTAGGAATGTGGGTTCTAGAGGGACTTGCAGGAAATGACTTCATGTTCTTAGTTTCTTTTTCTAATGTGGGAATTTTTATCATGTTTAACCCATTCTATTTCTTATATGATTTCTTTTTATTAATAATTTTGGGGACATGGGTTTGGTTTCCAAATCCATGGTTGAGTCATCTTGGTATTATTCATTTATTATTTATTATTTATTATTTATTATTTATTATTTATTATTTATTATTTATTATTTATTATTTATTATTTATTATTTATTATTATTTATTATTTATTTATTTATTTTCATCTATTTATTTATTTTTTATCTATTTATTATTTATTTAGGATTTATTTATCATTTATTAATTATTCGATATTTATTTATTTAATATTTATGTATTATTTATTTATCATTTATTTATTATTTATTATTTACTCTTTATTATTTATTACTTATTATTTCTTATTTATTATTTATTATTTATTTCTTATTTCTTATTTCTTATTTCTTATTTATTACTAAAATTAAACATATATATAAATATATATATATGTGTTTGTGTGTGTGCATAATAAATAATAACTAATAAATACTAATAAATAATAAACAATAATAAATAAATATATGTATGTATGTATATGTATTTATGTATATTTTTCTATATGTGTGTGTGTGTTAAATTTTATTCAGTCACTACATGAAAAACTTACTAGAGTGGTAAATTCTTTACAAAATAACTAAAAGATGAGAGTTTCAAATCCCATCATACACACATATATATACTTTATCTATGCAGGTCATAATAAATAAATAAAAATTAAGATAAAAAATAAAAAAAATAAAAAACACCGCTAAATCATTTCTTGATGATTTTTTAAAATCACAAAAAAAAATCGTGAATCTGCATTTCATAGTGGTTTTAGAATACCACTTCAAAAACATTTGGAGATGGTTTAAACCATTGTTAAATTGAGTTTTTATAGTGATTTAAATATTCCTAAAGATGTTGGAAACTAAAAGGAACGTTCCTTAATGTTTATAAGTGATGGTTAACTTAGGATCAAAGTATTTGGCTCCATAGAGATTAGAGAGAGCATAAAGAAATCAAATAATAGACTTTATGTTGAGGGGTTGATGTACAACATTCTTAATCTCACTCAAATTTTTGATGAATTAAATGAATTAGTCTTTCAAAATAATGAATGTATGGTAAATAGGATAAAGGGAGGTCATGTTATGACTAGAGTACAACAAAAAAGAGGTAATTTGTTTTAAGTGAGAGATGCTGGAGATTCTTGTTATTTTAGCTTGAAGAAAAAAAATGAGTTATAGCATTGAATACTTGGTAACCTTGGAAAAAAGAACATAAACTATATTAATCAAGGATAAAATATTCATGATGTTACTATATTTGAGAGATATATTAGTTTACTTTTCTCTATATAACAAAAGGGGGATAATATTAACTCTTTATATAATAAAGTGGATATTCAAAACTTTCATCCATTGGAAATTATTCTTTTAGATATTTATTGGCCTTTGAAAAAAGAAATTAATAAATAAAAATAAGTAATTTATCTCTTTTATTGATAACTTTACACTGATTACATGAATTATGTTTATAATGAGTAAATAAAATTCCTTGAAGATGTTTAAGAGTTATCGGAGAAGTACAAAAGGTGTGGTTTCTCTTTAAATAGGATTTAAATGGATACTATAGATGAGTACATGAGTGGAAAGTTTTTATATTATTTGTAAAATCTTGGTATCCAACATGAGTTTAGTGCACTATACACCCCATAATAAAATGGTATTGATGAATGGAAGAATAGAATCCTTGTGGATATGGATTAAATGATATTGGAAGATAATGATACAATATGGTTCTTTTGGAGAGAGGTGATTGAGATTGTAGTACATACAAAAAACTATTACTTATATCATCCAAATTCAAACATGTCTATTTATGAAATTTTAAACAATAATACTCTTAGATTGAAGTACTTTAGGGTGTTTTTTATCCCTTTTATTATCAAAGTAAAAGGATAAAACATTAGGGGGTTTTAGAAATCATGCGTTGATGTAATTTTCCATGAGTATCCTCTAAATTGGGGATATCACAACTATAAACAAGAAATTAGGAATATTTTTTATTATACTAATGTGAAGGTTTTAGAACTCTCATTAAGTAAGTGTGGATAGTAAATAATAAGTTCTGAAAGTGATGGAAATAGAGAAGAATTTATTGGATAACGCACTAAAAATTCTATAAATGAAAAATATTCAATTAAATCTCATAAAGAGGATGATGATTTAACCTTATCAAATGATTAAGAACTACCAAATTTGTTTTATACAAGTTTGATAAAGAAAGTAATAGTTTTTAATATAATTTATGATCATGGAAAAATGGTTCAAACAAGGAGAACATTGAAGAGATTATCACATACCCAATTCATTTTTCAAGTCTAACCAAGAAGTGTGATTTAATAATTTAATAATAATACATTTGTAGATTATATAAATGAATAATTGGATTATATTGATAATAATGAAACTTAGTAGTTGGTACCTAATCTAATGATCAAGAATGTTATTGAAAAAAAAGCATGTTTTCTTTGATATGCTAAATGAAAAGGTAAAATTTATGGGGGATAAATCAAGACATGTTTGAAAAGGTTTTTCTTAGGTTTGAGGTATTTAATTTATGAGACATTTTCTGTAGTTTTAAGTCTTGATACCATAAGTATTTTTCTTACTATCTCTACTCAAAGAAGATACAATATATTCTATGGATGTTAAGTCAGCCTTCCTAAATAGAAAACTTGAAGAGGAAGTATACATAAAAAACCAAAAGGATTATTTTCTAGAGATGATAAGGGAAGATTTCATAGGTTAAAGAAGAAAATATAAGGGTTAAAACATGATTCAAGGGAAAGGTATTGAATATGGACTCATTTTTGAAGGCATTGAATTTCATAAATGGAAGAGTGGATAGTGATCTCTACATCAAATAATGTGAAGATATATACCTTATTGTTATTGTCTATATTAAATATATTATATCTATTGGAAATGAATAAATTTTTTTCCAAGATTATTTTCATCAATTGAAGAAGACAATTGAGATATTTATATTTTGATTGATGGATTATATCTTGTGTATTCATATTTCTTAAGAGGGAGATCATATTTTTCTCTCTCTGAAGGGAAGTTTTCCAAGAAACTTTTGAAGAAGTTTGGTATGAGGGACTAAAATGGGTTTTCTAATCTAACTGCAATGAGAACAATACTTTCCGAAAATATGAAGGTGTAAATATGAATTAAATTATGTTTATAAAACTCATTGGGTGTTTATTCTATTTGACTACTTCAAGACTAGACATCATATGTCATGTTACTTTATTTGGAAGGTATCAAAGTGAACCTAAGGAATATCACTTCATAGTAGGGAAGTTGATTCTAAGGTATAATAAAGGTTCACTTTATTTTTTACTAATATTTATAATAACTTAAATTTATATATCTATGGATTTACCAATACAGATTTTGTTGGATGTTTTCAATATAAGAATTTTACATCTAGTGGAGTAATTGTTTAGGGGGAAATATTTGTATCACAGAAAATAAATCAAGGTTTAATTAATTTAAGTAAAATGAGAGTGAAATATATATTTTTGGGACTCAAGAAACAACACAATTGATGTGGATTAGTACTCAATTTCAATATATCAAGGTGGAGGTGAAGTTACTATTACTTGTGGGTTGTGATAATAAAAGTGTGATAAATCTTTCAAGAAACCTAGTTTTACATTTTCTTTATCATAGCATATTGATATCAAGTACCACTTCATAGAGGAAATGGTTAAAAAATCATTGAAATTGGATTCTATTCTTACAAATGATCAAGTAGAAATTTTTTTATTAAAATATTGAAAAATGTTTCATTTTAAAGGTTGAGGTAGATGATTGGAGTTTAACCTCATTATTCTAAAAGATAATGTATGGTGGTTTTGTTCCTCTCTCACTTTTTATTCTTGTTTTTTTGTAAAAGGTGTATAAATATAGTAACATAAATCCAAATATACATATTATTTTCTTAATGGGAGATAAATATCTTATTGAGGGGTTATATATTTAGGGGGATATTTTTAAAAGGTAAAATATGAAAGTTTATTGTATACATGTGGTGTATGTGTGTAAAGATATTATTTTATCATGTGTTTGTAAATTAGTTAATGTATGAACTATTATAACTTATTTTTAAAGAAAATTTTCAATAATTTTTGTCTAACACATGTATAAGAATAGTTTCTAAGAATATAAATTTAGAATAGAAGTATAAGATGGTTATTTAAAGGTGAATATGAATTACTCTTATATAAAACTTTGATATTGTTTTTCAGTATTCTTGTTTACTACACTAAGTATACTCATAGTGTCTTAGAATGATTTAATAATGATTCATTTATAATGTTTCAAGGGATTTATATTTAATAGTTGAAAACAAAATACAAATGGGAAGATTTTTGTAACTAGGAATATTTTTGAGAGTGAAGGTGCCTCATGAGATGTGTATTTTATAAAAGGAGATAATATTTATTCAAGATGAAGTTAAGTGGATGTGAGTTGTGACATTTTTGTTGTCTTTTATTGTCAACAAAGTTTTTTAACATATTAATAACATTTAAACTAATATGAATTCAGGTAGTTCAAATGGAATAAATATCATTTTGGAGTTTGGAAGTGTTTGGAAGAAGATTGGGAGTGAAAGGTTCAAGTTTAGATCTACTTGAGAAAAATAATGAATATTTATATTGTTGTGTTGCCCACACCAAGTTTTGGTCTATGTTTTAAAGGAAAATGTATTGTTTAGGCAAGGAAAAATTCATTTTATAAGTAATTGGTTTCATAAAAAAATTCTATCCATCATGGGGAGTGGTCACTATATTGTGTCCATGTAAGGTTTGGTTGTGGTCCTTGGAATAAGAATCGCAACAAGAAATCCATTATGTCATGCTCATGTGAATGAGTGACATGACCCAGCCCACCAAGGCCCTAGTCAATCTAAAATTAATCCAAAAATACCACCCCAATCCCACCTTCAATAGGACATGATCCAGTGACTAGCTTCAAGTAGGCATATCAAACTGTATTGGAGTCCTTAGTCAATATCAACCTACAATAGACACATATCTTCAATTCAAAGAAATATCCAGGAACACCATCAGTAAATATAAATATATAAATATGAACAATTTAACTATATACAACTCATTCATGATACATCACATTGTAAGTGCATCATTGCATATGGAAAACACAATAGGAGCTTTATATCTAATAAGGTCTCTAAACCCAATGAATATGGAATATGGGATAACTCTTCCTCACTGTAAGGACTCATGGATTGGTCTCTGACTAAAATGGTTACTATCACTATTATAAACAATAAATATACTCTAATAACTATCTATAACCATTAATAATCATCTCAAAACAAGTCATAAAATCTTTCATCTACCTAGACTACCTTCCAACTATGCGTCATCTGCACGTACACAACACGTGTGGGCACAAACCTTGTATAGGGGTGAGTATAAACATATTCAATATGATGCCCTAAAACTAAAAATAAAAGATAAAAACAATAATTTATACCCAAAAAATATAATAATAAGGTAACTAAAAGGAAGATAATGAATCTATATATGTTCTAAAATTAAAACTTTCATGGATATAGAGAAGTCTAAGTCATCTATCATGTTATATAATATTGATTAGGTTTTAATGAGGATTCTATTATCATAGGGTGGTGCATTATATGGTCAAAAACAATGAATGGGGATAGGGGATAAGAATGAGGACCATGACAAGTTGAATAAA
>CAUJRU010003979.1:0-26751 GCA_963277665.1 Viscum album | reverse complement strand
CTAAGGACCCTATTGAGTGTTGAGCTTGCAGAAAGATGGGGAACCATCATTGTTTTTTCAAATCTTTCCCCCCAGATCCTAGTGAGAATAGATCTGCACAGACTCCACATTTAGGTATAGGATCAGCAGCTCCACGCTAGGTAGGGAGATGGACTACTATTTCCCAATCAGGTTGTGGAGGTTGTAGAGACCCAAAGCATGACGTACATGGAAATTACATTACTTTTGCAGAATACTTAATATATAACAAAAACATACACCAAAGGACCATAATAGATCAGTGTCTTTGAAACTCAGAATATAATCTTCTAATCTTGGTGAAAGATCTTCAACATCTCCCATAAAGATCTTCCCCTTTTATTTTCTTACAAAACCCTTTCTTTAAATCTTGGGGAAAATAAAACATAAAAAAGGGTTATCTCAAATTCCCATTAAGGGTAAACATCGAGAACATAAAACAATCCATATATATTTGAATGCAAAAACTTGAACATAAAATCTAAACATCAAAATCTTGAGCAAAGACATGAATGTCAGAAGTACGTAAGGCACATATCATAAGGGAACATCAATCATCATAAAATAGCATGGTAATAAAACATGTAATTGTGGAAAACCATTAAGCACATGATACGATTTCCATAGTATCCAAGACATTGCTGCCAAGACCATCTTAGTAGACAAAGTCCCTTTCTGAATCGAGTTTACTCCTCGTTTCAGTCATGTAACACTGAACCGGATTAACTTACTATTCCAGCCATTTCTATCTCATGATATATAAATCTTTACCCAATACATTGGAGGGAGATATAGGTCCCACCCATCTCTTAATTAAATCCTTCTTACTTGTGACACAACATAATCATAAATAATTCACTATTACCAAAAGAATAAAATGGGTTTCATAAACATCATCCCATCATAACATAATCCATATAAAACAAATCAATATCATTTCATCATAAGAAAAGTGAAACCATGTAAATCATAGAGAAATTATACTTGAAACATACACATATTAAATACTGTCATCTTAGATGGAAAATGGTTTTGATAAAACACTTTAAATGAATTCTTGAGGAAAATATCATTTCTTCTTCAAAATCATTTTCTTTCACAAAATGCCATGTAATTTTAAAAGAAAAAGATATTTTTGAAAATAATCATGAAATCATGTAGAGGAAGCTTTATGTAAATAAGGATTTATGAAACCGTAAAAATATGTTCATGCCGTATAAGTTTAAAAAACATTTTTCTTGTTCTTTTTCCATAAAAGTCAAAAAGGACCTCGTATGGTAAACAAAAGAAATATTCCTTACATACCATGTGGTAAAAGTTAAAAAAGGGTAAAAATGACTTTGAACATACATGTAAGAATATTAAACATTTTATGAAAACATTTTTTAGAAAACATGGACATGGATGATAAACATAACCCTAGTAAATACTTACGAATAAACAATCTCGGATAAGAACGAGATTGGAATAATTATCCCTTACCTTATGTCTGATATGCTTCGTATGTATCCGGACCTCCTGTATAATGATTTAAATAATTTTATTATCTTATTACAAAATCATATTCATTGTTATGATATCATATATGGTTCAATTATGACTTTATAATACCTGTTCTTTTATAAATTCCATGTTAAATCAGCGTTTTGGGTAAAATCGTTTCATTTATCGTACGTGTTTCGATTTGTTTTTCTTGATATTATTATTACTTATATAATGATTTAATTACTTCTATAATTTAAGTAATGATTTATATATCATATATATTCAGTATATATATATATAATAGATAGATGAATGAAATGAAATACACCGTTCATGGAGACGGTAGGCCGTACGTACGCATGAACGCTGTTTTCCTTTCCTTATTGACATGAATAAATGTAAGTAGATGAAATATATATATATATATCCAGTAGCTTTATCATGTCATATATTTCATTATTATTCATTATATATACTTTATAATCATTCTTTAGTGGTTAACAGGGAGAATGAATCTCATCGCGTTGTAGAGATGGTAATCCGTACATACGCACGAGCGATGATATCATTCCCAAGATCGTGGAATTGTATTGAAGTGTATGTATAATATTTCATAGTCAATATCACTTTAAAATAATCATATATAGTTATTTATTTACACCATTATACCCATCCAATTAAGGTGGTGGTCGAAAATAGATTACACCACGGCTTGGAGACGGTATTCCGTATGTACGCACGCGTGGTGATTTCGTTTTCCGTAGGATGGATAGAAGGTGAAATAGGGTTGTTTCATATTTATAATAACATATCATTATATAAGTAATACTTATGTTATTACTTTATAATGAAACAACTAAAGAAGAGGAAGTAGAAGAAGAAAGAAACTTGAAATAGTCGGTAGAAGAGATTACCTCTTCCTCGACGCACCTCCTTTAAACTTCTTCTTAGGGCACTAGAGTTGGTCATTTGAGAAGACCAGAAACTCTATGATATAACTATAGAGGTTTAAAAGATGAATTGGCAGGGGCTGTCTGAGATTAAAGTGCAACACCCCAAGATTTCATAGTGTGTTATTTCTTTAAAATAATTCAATAACTTGCACTACATGCAACACCGAGCCCAAGCGCACCATGACTTACCAAACAAGCCGTTCAAAAGAGGTTATGAATAGTATTAACTAAATTTTAAACTTTATATTATCCTTATAATTTTAGAATCCATATTATGAGTTTCTTGGACATAATGTAAGAACAAATTCATTTTCAGTAGTGCACTTTTACCACCTTTTAATAGTGAACCCTTTTAAATCCAATATTTTAAAATTTTATATATTTGATTTGAGTAAATAAATTTTCTTTGGGGAAATCAAAAATTTAAAATGAAACATCCCATGCTTCTACGGTATGCTTCTCGTTGAATAATGCAATAGCGTGTGTTGTATGCAACATCGAGTTCTAACACACACCACAACCAATCAAACTAGTTGTTATGAATATTAATACCTACTTTTTAAAATTTTATAAATTCTATCTCTCAAAATGGACTTCATTTTTGGATTCGGAATATCGAAATTATCCTAGGGTAAAATTTTGGTACTTTTCGGATAACTTTCATATTTTGATGAATAGTGAAAATTACTAACTTTTAATTAAAAACAACTTTTTTAATCAAAATAATTAATAGTGATAAATTATGATTTTGAGTGGTTTTAAATTATATTTAGAATATATTTTTACCATTTAATAAAATTTTGGTCATTGGACATAATTTCACAATTAAACCGAACATAAACAAGTATCAATCTTTTGATAGTTATTATATCTTAAAAACACGCTTTTTGTTTTGACAGCGGGAATTAATTTTAAATTAATTTCTGCCACTTCTGTGTTTTGAATATGGTCAAATGGATTCCATATTTGGAATCAGGATGTTCAAATTGTGTAAATAGGTAACTTTTATTTTTAGACATTTTGAATAATTACTGCGGTAAATATTTTATTTACCATGGTTAAGGGTAAATCCGGTAAATAAGGGTTAAAAAGTAATATTATAATAATACTAAATTACCATAAAACGTGTCCTAAGCTTATTTGGGGATACATTTCTGACCATGGGCATCTTTGGGTCGATTTTGGGACCCTATAGAGCCACTTGTAGGTGATAGGGACACTTTATTTTAATTAAGTTAAAATAAGTACAAAAATGACATAAGCATATATATTTTTGAAAAACAATTTTCACATAGGGTTATATGTGTTTTATGTTCTACTATAAATATTAATTATAAATATAAAAAGATTTCCTACATAATGATATTTTATTTATAATTTTTAGACATTAAATTATTTAATTTACTTATGACACAATGATGATACAGTAATTACCTAATTAATGAAAAATTAGAATAATTGATATTATAAATAACCAAATAAATATAATTTGAAACTTTTTATGAATTAAACTAATTTTTTAGGATAATATGACATGTTAGGATTGATTTAATTTACTGTTTTTTAAGTAATCATTCTGTTATGATTTTTAAAAAAATCAATTATTGAATAGTGTCAAAATAGACATAAAATAGTTTTTAAAACAAATATTATATTATTAATTGATATTAAATTCCTAAAAATCTACGGTTCAGCCAAGAGACTTATATCATGATAGGTGTATCATTAATGTACCACTTGGGGTCTCTTGGACGTATATGGTATGTTTATTAACCATATTATATAAAAATACAAAGAGACATTGTAAAAGTGAAACTAATTAACTAAGAGATAATACTAAAAGATAAGGTTAATATAAGGACCCAAACCTGTCTAAATTATATTGGTTGAGTGGTTTTCGACCCATACCCACATTAACCTTTAAATAATAAACTTTTGAGCCCTTAGAAACCGAATATGAATTTATTATAAATTAATATTTCTAGCTTTTCCAAAGGTGCCGTTCACCCCTCTTATAAAAGGGCACTCCTCCTTCTCATTTCTTCACACCTTCAAAGCCTTTTTGTTCGGCCAACCCCTGCCCAAAAACTCTCTCAACTTCCCTCACTAAAACCTAGAGGCCTTAGTTTGATCTGAAATCCAACCTAAGGAGCCCTTTTGATCAAATCAAAAGGAAGAGCCCGAAGAAGAGGTAATAATTTCACCACCCTTTTCCAAGTTCCTTTCTTCTTCCACTTCTTCTTCCTTTGTTATTACCATTCTAAAATAATAACTCCAATATCGTATATATACTGTGATGTTATTATAAATATGGTACAACCATATTCAGTATTCTATCCATCCTTTGAATAACATGTCAGCATATGTGCGTACGTACGGCTTACCGTCTCCACGTTGTGGTGTAATTGTTATTCAATAAATTATTATTTGGATGGGTATAATAATGATGTGTAATTAATGTAAATAATAAATGTAACATGATAATGATTCTTTATATATGATATAACATCCATTTATATATTATTTTAATATCAAAAGAATGATATTGTTGCTCGTGCGTACGTACGGACTACCGTCTCCACGAACGCGATGAGATTCATTCTCGATCATATCCATTCAATTATAATTATCATTTGATGATTTAAAAATGATGTTTAAGGACTTGATATAATTCTGGATATGATTAACATACAACTTATCCATTACAAACATGCCTTACATAACAAAACATATAAAAGAAAACGAGTAAGTTAACACCCGAAACAACGATAATACTAAGATATTATTAACAAATCAATGTTAAAAGATCATATATGATATCATATTAATTTATACGATTATTTTATAATTTAATAAAAATTATTTCACCATTATATAGGAGGTTAACCTACACCAACCAAGGAAAAGTACAAGGTAAGGTTTTATTTCGCAATCTCTTCATTTTCCGAGGTTGTTTATACGTAATAATCTACTGGGATCTCTTTATCATCCACATCCAAGTTTCTTGAAAGTGTATTTCAAAACATTCTTACTATTTTACAGAATATGGGTTAAATTCATTTATACCCTTGTTTGAATTTTTATATGATTTTTATAAAGGAATCTTTCTGTCGTTTTCCAAACAAGGTCTTTTTTAACCTTTTCGACAGAATTAAGGTAAGAATGTTTTTTTAACTTATACGGAGGGTGCGGCTATTTTCTGCCGTTATAAAATTTTCAAAGCTTCCCTTACAAGATTATAAGGATATTTTCAAAGTAAATGTTTTATTTTATAATTATGTGACTTTTAAATGATTTCAAAATGAATATTTTAAGAATTTCTGAAAGGTACTCTTTATCAAAATCAGAATTTTAAATGTTTTAATGATTTATCTTTCTAAATATTTTTAATTAATGTCCATGTTTTCAAAATGATTTTAAGGATTTATTTATGTGGAAATTAATTTTTTGAAATGATATTTCTTTTCAAAAGTTTCGAAGTGGTATGGGACACTTTGATTCAAAAATCTCTTTTAAATTACTTCTTTAATAAATGTGTGACTTATAAATGATTTCAAAAAAAGAGATATCTATCTCAAATAGTTTTTACTTCATCTATGTCAACATCCTTTGATGGATTTTAAGTTTATTTGAAGTTGATTTATTATGATAAAAAACTTTTGTATTGTATTGAAGGTTTTGTGATATGTTTAACTGTGGATGTGTTATTTTTATACCATTCATGGTTTATGGAGAAAGTATTTACATTTCATATGCTAGTTTTAATACGAATGTTTATGTTATGTTTAAACCTTTTCATATGGGAATGAATTGGACTTAGTAAGTGATGGGTGGATCCCACTATATCTCCTCGATGCATCGGTAGGTCTAATGAGACAAACTAGTGTCTTGCCACAAGGCCTTGGCAAAATCTTATTTGTTGTCTTGGCACGAGGCATTGGCTATGTGGTTATGATAGTCTGCCATTATGCATTCCATCATTATGAAAGTGGTTATTGATATTTCATGTGATTATTTGATTAGTATAATATCCATGTGAATAAGTAAATAGCATTATTTCATTTTACTTTTTCCATACTATGTTGAGGTTCAAGTTTAAAAGGCATTTGTTTTACTTATACATTGCCTTAAATGTTTATGCTTATTTTTGAAGGTTTCTGCTATATTGTTATCCTTACTGGGCATTTGAGCTCACCCCTTTTCTATTTTTTATTTTCCCAGGATGTGAAGAAGTAAATTATGAATGACCTGCAGGGATATTATGAGGGGATAATAGTGTGGACAATGGAGACATTATGTTTTTGTAGTAGTTTTTCACTTTATGATGTAATGTAAAACTTTATTAATATATCTAGTGTTTCCAAGGCTACTAAACCTATCGGTCATTCGAGATTTGATCTTTCTTGTGATCATGCCAATGTTATGTAATAATTCACCAACTCTGGGTAACTGGGGTCAAGGCGTTACAGTTGGTATTAGAGGAAGTTTAGTACAAACCTTGGAAGCTAGATTTAGATAAACTCTGATTAGATCACATAGACCTAAGATGGATTTTGAGGATTTGTATAGAAGAACTTCCTAGAATTTTGGTATTGTAGAGATTTTGTGAGTTTTCCGAGCAATACATCCCTGTCTGGATATGAGTAGGTAGAGACGGCTCTGGCACAGGTGTACTTAGGGGTAAAACCCAAAAACACCGCTTTGAGCTAGACTCGAACGGGAACTGGTGCACGACAACGGGCCTTGCTGCACTCTTGGTTACGACACTCTCGGGGGATATGCTTAGGATAATTCTCATTTTCTTTACAAACCATTATGAAGGGTTTATGAGTATATACTTCCTCAATGGAGACATTTTTATGATTATGGATTATATCCATAAACTATTTAATTTATGTTATGTGTTTTACAAGTTTGGGATTAGGTATTTTTATTCATAAACTAATCTAGTGTATGCCATTGTTTAGAAATGGCACCTAGTAGAAGGAATGAGAACTCCAGTAATGCACATGATCCAAAGAGAAGGAAGGATCATATCTTTCATGGTCTTAAGCTAGAATTTATAAGAGAAATAGTCTCCCATATATTATCATCATATGAAGAAATAATATCATGTCTTGATAAGATAAGTAAAGAGTTTACTGAGTCCTATGTCTTTGAAGGGAAGCAAGAGAAGAAAAGGATGGAAGAGGGAAAGATGGATAAAGGGAAGAGGGAAAAGAAGAATTTTTTTAATATGTGATAACTGTGGGAAGAAACACATTGGAACTTGCTTGAAAGGAATGGGATTTTGTTATAAGTGTGGAGGAAAAGGGCAGAAAGTATGTGACTGCAAGGGTAAGAAAATGGTTTCAAATGTAAAATGCTTCATTTGCAAGGATTTTGGACACTACGCGAACCTATGTCTCAGTCATCAGACTATGCCACAAATGATGCTATTGGATAATAATCAAGTTATGATTCTACCATAGATGAAGAGGAATGATTAGGGTTCTTATGTTGATTATGTCATTTGAGTGTTGTATCAACAACGTACTTGTTATAATAATTATGGAGTATATAAGGATTGTACTGCAGTACTATTTCATTATGGACTTGAGATTGTGTGGAACAAAGAAAAGTGACTCAATAGCAGGTTAAATTTTTGGAAAATATATGGTTGAGAGAAAGATAAACCATAATATGGTTCTGATACTGAGGTAGTGATTTTAGAATAATACATGATTGTTTTGGATAAATTATATTGGATATTCTTGACTACCTTGAAACTGATTAATGATTTGTATATTCCATCATTGTTGGGGTTTACAACATTTTTGTATTGAAGGAGTATATCTATTATTCTATAAGGAATAAGGGATCATGAATGTAATCAATTAGGTTTTATGGTAATTCAGGATGTTGCAGTGTTTTAAAAGAATACACGATGAAGGTGATCACATGTTATTACGCGCAAAAAAAAGGGATCTTCATTGTGTTTACCTTCCTTATAAATTTTGGACTGAAGTATTTTGGATAGTTCTAGTTTGGATTATTTTGATTGCCATAAAAGGACAACCCGGAGGTCGGGCGACAACCCCTCGCGTCCGGGAAGGCCGCGAGACTTGAACCCACAACTGAAGGGCGACAAGGGTGTATCACCTACCACTGACCCATAGGATGTCCTGGTTTAAATAATTTCATTTTTTTAATGGTTCTTCTAGATGAATTATAAATTCATTTTTTAACCCTATACGAATAGGATAAATAGAATATTATTTTTAAGTTCTATTATCTTTTAGAGTGAAAGATGAGTTTGTGGTAGAACTTAGTTACAGGTTGAGACTCTACTTGTCAAGTACATATTTTTCTTCTTCTCTTATTCAATGAAGAAATTAATTCTTATTCTTTAGTGAAGGGATATTAAAACAAAAAAATGTTTTATCCTAATACCATATGTTTTGCTGAACCGATGGTATTTTAAATCATCATAGATTGATGAATTTAAGGCCCTCAATTTTACACTTGTTTGTGATTGATGACCTCAATCACTACCTATAAATATTTACGTTTTTCTTCCAATTATATGTCTCTAATTTCAACCAATGTTCTTCGAATAGAGATCATAATTTGGTGGTGACCCTTTCATTTCTCTTTTCCTCTTATTAAGACTAAATTTTATCAACCCAATTTCCGATGTGGGTTTTCCCACAAATAAATTGTATATACTCAACCTTTTATTTTCGAAGAACAATTTCAAATTGCAAGGACGCAATTTATTAAAGGAGGGGAGAATGTAACACCCCAAGATTTTATAGTGTGTTATTTCTTTAAAATAATTCAATAACTTGCACTACATGCAACACCAAGTCCAAGCGCACCATGACTTACCAAACAAGCAGTTCAAAAGAGGTTATGAATAGTATTAACTAAATTTTAAACTTTATATAATCCTTATAATTTTAGAATCCATATTATGAGTTTCTTAGACATAATGTAAGAACAAATTCATTTTCAGTAGTGCACTTTTACCACCTTTTAATAGTGAACCCTTTTTAAATCCAATATTTTAAACTTCTATATATTCGATTTGACTAAATAAATTTTCTTTGGGGACATCAAAAATTTACAATGAAACATCCCAAGATTCTATGGTACGCTTCTCTTTAAATAATGCAATAGCGTGTGTTGTACGCAACATCGAGTTCTAACACACACCACAACCAATCAAACTAGCCGTTATGAATAGTAATACCTACTTTTTGAAATTTTATAAATTCTATCTCTCAAAATGGACTTCATTTTTGGATTCTGAATATCGAAATTATCCTAGGGTAAAATTTTGGTACTTTTCGGATAACTTTCATATTATGATGAATAGTGAAAATTACTAAATTTTAATTAAAAACAACTTTTTTAATCAAAATAATTAATAGTGATAAATTATGAATTTGAGTGGCTTTAAAGTATATTTAGAATATATTTTTACCATTTAATACAATTTTGGTAATTGGACATAATTTCACAATTAAACCGAACATAAACAAGTATCAATCTTTTGATAGTTATTATATCTTAAAAACACGCTTTTTGTTTTGACAGCGGGAATTAATTTTAAATTAATTTCTGCCACTTCTGTGTTTTGAATATGGAAAAATGGATTCCATATTTGGAATAAGGATGTTCAAATTGTGTAAATGGGTAACTTTTATTTTTAGACATTTTGAATAATTACTGCGGTAAATATTTTATTTACCATGGTTAAGGGTAAATCCAGTAAATAAGGGTTAAAAAATAATATTATAATAATATTAAATTACCTTAAAACGTGTCCTAACCTTATTGTTGGATACATTTCCGACCATGGGCATCTTTTAGTCAATTTTGGGACCCCATGGAGCCACTTGTAGGTGATAGGGACACTTTATTTTAATTAAGTTTAAATAATTACAAAAATGACATAAGCATATATCTTTTAGAAAACTAATTTTTACATATGGTTATATGTGTTGGATGTTCTACTATAAATATTCATTAGAAAGATAAAAAAATTTCCTACATAATTATATTTTATTTATAATTTGTAGACATTAAATTATTTAATTTATTTATGACACAATAATGATGCAGTAATTACCTAATTAATGAAAAATTAGAATAATTGATATTATAAATACCCAAATAAATATAATTTTAGACTTTTTATGCATTACACTAATTTTATAGGTTAATATGACATGTTATGATTTATTTAATTAATTTTTTCCGAAGTAATCATTCTGTTATGAGTTTTAAAAAAATCAATTATTGAATAGTGTCAAAATAGACAAAAAAGAGTTTTAAAAACAATATTATATTATTAATTGATATTAAACTCCTAAAAATCTACGGTTCGGCCAAGATACTTATATCATGATCTTTGTATCATTAATGGACCACTTGGGGGTCTCTTGGATGTATATGGTATGTTTATTAACCATATTATATAAAAATACAAAGAGACATTGTAAAAGTGAAACTAATTTACTAAGAGTTAATACTTAAAGATAAGGTTAATATAAGGACCCAAACCTGTCTAAATTATATTGGTTGAGTGTTTTTTCACCCATCCCCACATTAAACTTTAAATAATCAACTTTGGAGCCATTAGAAACCGAATATGAATTTATTATAAATTAATATTTCTAGTTTTTCCAATGGTGCCCCTCACCCCTCTTATAAAAGGGCACTCCTCCTTCTCATTTATTCACACCTTAAAAGCCTTTTGGTTCAGCCAAAAACTTCCCAAATTCTCTCTAAACTTCCCTCACTACAACCTAGAGGCCTTAGTTTGATCAGAAAGCCAACCTAAGGAGACCTTTTGATCAAATAAAAAGGAAGATCCCGAAGAAGAGTTAATAATTTCACCACCCTTTTCCAAGTTCCTTTCTTCTTCCACTTCTTCTTCCTTTGTTATTACCATTCTAAAATAATGACTCTAGTATCATATATATACTGTGATGTTATTATAAATATGGTACAACCATATTCAGTATTCTATCCATCCTTTGAATAACATGTCACCATACGTGCGTACGTACGGCTTACCGTCTCCACGTCGTGGTGTAATTGTTATTCAATAAATTATTATTTGGATGGGTATAATAATGATGTGTAATTAATGTAAATAATAAATTTAACATGATAATTATTCTGTATATATGATATACCATCTATTTATATATTATTTTAACATCCAAAGAATGATATTGTCGCTCGTGCGTACGTACGGACTACCGTCTCCACGAACGCGATGAGATTCATTCTCCATCGTATCCATTCAAGTATAATTATCATTTGATGATTTAAAAATGATGGTTAAGGACTTGATATAATTCTGGATATGATTAAGATACAACCTATCCATTACAAACAAGGCTTACGTAACAAAACATATAAAAGAAAACGAGTAAGTTAACACCTGAAACAACGATAATACTAAGATATTATTAACAAATCAATGTTAAAAGATCATATATGATATCATATTAATGTATACGATTCTTGTATAATTTAATAACAATTATTTCACCATTATACAGGAGGTTAACCTACCCCAACCAAGGAAAAGTACAAGGTAAGGTTTTCTTTCACAATCTCTTCATTATTCGAGGTTGTTTATACGTAATAATCTACTGGGATCTCTTTATCATCCACATCCAAGTTTCTTGAAAGTGTATTTCAAAACATTATTACTATTTTACAGAATATGGGTTAAAGTAATTTATACCCTTTTTTGACTTTTTATAAGATTTTTATAAAGGAATCTTTCTGTCGTTTTCCAAACAAGGTCCTTTTTAACCTTTTCGACGTAATTAAGGTAAGAATGTTTTTTTAACTTATACGGCGGGTGCGGCTATTTTCTGCCGTTATAAAATTTTCAAAGCTTCCATTACAAGTTTATAAGGATATTTTCAAAGTAAATGTTTTATTTTATAATTATGTGACTTTTAAATGATTTCAAAATGAATATTTTAAGAATTTCTGAAAGGTACTCTTTATCAAAATCAGAATTTTAAATGTTTTAAATATTTATCTTTCTAAATCTTTTTTATTAATGTCCATGTTTTCAAAATGATTTTAAGGATTTATTTATGTGGACATGAATGTTTTGAAATGATATTTCTTTTCAAATGTTTCGAAGTGGTATGGGACACTTTGAGTCAAAAATCTCTTTTAAATTACTTCCTTAATAAATGTGTGACTTTTAAATGATTTCAAAAAAATAGATATTTCTCTCAAAAAGTTTTTATTTCACCTATGTCACCATCCTTTGATGGATTTTAAGTTTATTTGAAGTTGATTTATTATGATACAAAACTTTTGTATTGTATTGAAGGTTTTGTGATATGTTTAACTGTGGATGTGTTATTTTTATACCATTCATGGTTTATGGAGAAAGTATTGACATTTCGTATGCTAGTTTTAATACGAATGTTTATGTTATTTTTAAACCTTTTCATATGGGAATGCATTATACTTAGTAAGTGATGGGTAGATCCCACTATAGCTCCTCGATGCATCGGTAGGTTTCATGAGACAAACTAGTGTCTTGGCACAAGGCCTTGGCAAAATCTTATTTGTAGTCTTGGCACGAGGCCTTGGCTATGTGGTTATGATAGTCTGGCATTATGCATTCCATCATTATGAAAGTGGTTATTGATATTGCATGTGATTATTCGATTATTAGAATATCCATGTGAATAAGTAAATGGCATTATTTAATTTTACTTTTACCATACTATGTTGATGTTCAAGTTTAAAAGGCTTTTGTTTTATTTATACATTGCCTTAAATTTTTATGCTTATTTTTGAAAGTTTCTGCTATATTGTTATCCTTACTGGGCATTTGAGCTCACCCCTTTTCTATGTTTTATTTTCCCAGGATGTGAAGAAGTAAATTAAGAATGACCTGCAGGGATATTATGAGGGGATAATAGTGTGGACTATGGAGACATTATGTTGTTGTAGTAGTTATTCACTTTATGATGTAATGTAAAACTTTATGAATATATCTAGTGTTTCCAAGGCTACTAAACCAATCGGTCTTTCGAGATATGATCTTTCTTGTGATCATGTAAATGTTATGTAATAATGCACCGACTCTGGGTAACTGGGGTCGGGGCGTTACACAAGGCTAAAAAGTGTGTGAAGAGAAGAGGGAAGGGGTGCCCTTTTTATAAGGGAGGAGAGGGGCACCTTAGGAAAACTCAAAATATTATTTTATAATAAAGTAATATTCGGTTTTTAATAGCTATAAATTTATTTATTTCAAAGATAATGTGGTGATGGGTCGAAATCCTCTCAACCAATTGGTTTTAGACAAGTCATGTTACTATTTTAACCTTATCATTTAGATTTAACTCTAAGTTAAATAATTTAACTTTTACCGTGTCTTTTTGTTTTCTTACACTATATGGTTAATAAACTTACTATAACAAGACAAAATAACCCAAAGTGGTTCATTATTCATATATATATCCTTATATAAGTCATTTTTCCGAACCATAGATTTTTAGGAATAAAATAACAATTAATAATATAATATTGGTTTTAAAAACTATTTTATGTCAATTTTGACACAATTTGGTACTTGATTTTTGTGAAAATCATAACAGAATTTTTAGTTAGAATAAAGTTAATTAAATTAATAATAACACATCATATTGACCTAGAAAATTAGTGTAATTCATAAAAATTCTCAAATTACATTTATTTGTGTATTTATAACATCAATTATGTTAATATTTCATTAATAAGGTAATTACTGCATCCCCATTGTGTCATAAATAAATTAAATTATTTAATTTCTAAATATTATAAATAAAATACAATTAGGTAAGATATATTTTTATATTTATAATTAATATTTATAGTCGAATTTATCATATGTATAACCCTATATTAAAAATGTTTTAGTTATTAAACATTGATTTTAACTATTTTAACTCTTTTTTAAATAAAATAATAATAAATGTCATAATCTAATCCAAGTGGACCTAAATGATAATATTACATTCCTAAGGTTGGTTTTGGTCTAATTATACTTATCCAATATAATTAGAACATGTGTTAGGGTAATATTAATTTCATTTTTACCCTTAATTACCCTATTTACTTTTAACCGTGGTAAATAAAAGTAAAAAGTTACTATTCACCAAAAAAATTATCTTATTAAACCACATTTTACTCCTTGATATTAACCTTATCTCTTGGATTTTTGAAATTACACTCAAAGAAGTCGTAAAATTAAGTTTTATTTAAGTTTGCAAAAAGCTCCTAGGAGGTAGGTAAAAGACGGTGAAAAGTTCAATAAACTTTTTATATATCGAAAATTATTATAAAATGACTCAAATGAATTACATTGAACTTATTTAGGTATTATGTATCAATTTTTACCTAAAATAAATTTAAATAAAATAAATAATTATTTAAATAAAAATTCAGTTTTTAAATAGTAACTCAATGTTTTCACTATTCATCAAAAATTGAAAGTTTTCATAAAAATACCAAAATTTCAACCAATGCTAATTTCGATATTACGAATCCAAAAATGAAGTCCATTTTGAAAAATAAAATTTATAAAATTTCAAAAATTCGGTATTACTATTCATAATGGTTAGTTCATAATAATATTATAATAATATATCGTTTAGTGAAACTCGGTATTGTGTACTACACATGCTATTGAGGAAGGTATTGATTGCATGTAATACAAGCCAAGTCAGGGATGTGTATAGTGAATTCTCTGTTTGGTGTTGCGTATAACATAATCAAAACATATTTTATTTATACATTAAACAAAATATATACTTAATGTTGCGTAAAATAATATCCACAAAACGAACTTGAAATTGTGTGTAACAAGAGCCAAGAATAGTGTTGCATATACTGCAAGCTAAAACGATGTTGCGTATAGTGCAAGCTAATTTTGGTGTAGCGTACAACACAAGACATCAATGAAATTAAAAGTAATAATTCTCATAAAATCTTGGGTTGTTACATTCTTCCCCCCTTAAAATGAATTTCACCCTCGAAATTCGCCCGAGTTATAAATGGTTTAATACTTGAAAGTTTATTTCATAGAAACCCACATCGTAAAAAGGAATACCAAAACTGAACATTAAAAACTAAATTATGAAATGTAAAGGTTACCCAAATTAACTAATCATTGGGTTTCCACATAGGAGAACATAGGTGAAAATATGGATATGGAAGAAAAATCTAACCATCATGTTCTGATGGAGAGTGGTAGAGAACATGGCTATGAAAAAGCCAACAATCACAAACCCATAAATTTGTGATGATCTAAGATACCATCTAATTCATCGGATATAAGGGAACAAGGAAAAAATTTTGGTTTTCAAGATCATTTTCCTAAAGATGAAAATTTTGAAATAGAATAAATATTTACTTTATTTCAGTATATTCTCACCGTTGTTCGTGCCTTGAACAATTTCCACTTCATCTCTTAAAGAAATGAAGTTGAATTTTTCATTCGTGAAGTGTTAACAGATCATGTGATAGAATGATGGGTCATTCCATATGTCTCAAACAAAAGGTTATCAAAAGTTATCAAATATATATAAGTCTATCTATGGTGAGTTTAATCGTATATGATTCCAAAAATGGACTTATACTTCATCTATCATTCTGCTTAATAAAATAAAACTAGTTTCTACTAACCAGGGACTTCATGTAGGCCAGTGGTAGGAAATAAAGGCCTATCGCACTTCCGTTGTGGGTTCGATTCCCACAACCTTGTCTGACGCGATGGGTTATCTCCTGTCCTGCAGGTTGTCCTTTTTTCTAAAATTACATTATAATAACATTCCTAGAATAAAATAGAAAAAAAATACTATCTTATGTCAAACTTAATTCATTCCAATCTTTATGATTATACAAAATACTTCTATCCAAGCTCATAGTATAAAGAAAACAATTACTAGAAATGTCATCTACTTAGCATGTGAATACCATCATTTATCCCCCATATATCATACGATATATCTTGTTGGTCACATTCCAAACATGTGAATACCTTAATCATGTATTCTCTTGAACCATAGTGAAAACAGGAATTTTGTCACAATGTAACTCTTTCCATATTCCAAAATCCCCAAAATTCTATATACTCAAACCATGATATCACTTTTTCCTTATATTAGTCATGAGCTCATTAATACTATCAAACATTTCATTATCTCCTCATCCCTTCTTTATGCGCATCTTAGGTGCTTTCCAAAAATATCTGAATAACCTTTCATGGTTACCAGTACCATTCAACATATACTTTCAAAACTCAAGCAAAGTCAATAGTGTAACAATCCTTAGATTTTTCTTTATTCCATAGTACCATACATTATTGTTGATAAACATACATTCATTACACTACCTTCTTAAACCACTGACTGAGATTCATCATTTATTCCATCTCATATATCATTTGTAGTCTCTTCATCATCATCCACATAAATACTACCCATATGATTATGCTGATTCTCTTTATGAGATTCTCCCTAGGGCATTGGTTTGCATAATGCTCGTACATTCCACATTTAAAACACTTAACCGTTATTGATGTCTTACCAATACCATTATCCTTGTCCATGGTGTTACCTGAACCTTTTCCTTTACAATTACTAGCTTTGTGTTTTTCTTTTCCACGACCAAAGAATCTTCCAGTTCCTTTGAAACATTCTCCTTGATGCCTCTTCCCACATGATTTACATGATGTAAATTGAACTTTCTTTCCTCTATGATCATCATGAAACTCCATCTTTCTCTTATTATTTGAGTCAGGAAACATACCAAAGTTGATATTATTGATCATATTATGAGATTTATGATTAGGGATAATAAATATATGTGTACTTCCATATCCAATTTCATTTGGTTTCTCATGAATAATATCATTCTATTGTCCATCATATCCTCTATTATCGTGAATCTTCCGGTTTCTAGCCATTTTCTAAAACCCAAAAAGAATAGTGTGAGAGGCCAAAATCATAATCAAGGGGGAGTAACTTCAATATCAAACATCTTAGGTTTAATTCTAATATCGTTACCGTAATTATATGACTATAACATGTACTTATACTTAACCCTAGGGATATCCCTAGACATACCTTAGAAATATCTCAAGGGATCCCACTAAAGTTCTCGCATCCTAGTTTACAAAGGTTGACTAAACCTTTCCTCTGATACCAACTGTAGATACCCAAACCTTGACGTACATGGACATTACATTACTTTTGTGGAATACTTAATACATAACAAAAACAGACACCAAAGGACCGTAATAGTTTAGTGTCTTTGGAAACTCAGAATATAATCTTCTAATCATGGTGAAAGATCTTCAACATCTCCCATAAAGATCTTCCACTTTTATTTTCTTACTTAAAACATTTCTTTAAATCCTGGGGGAAAGAAAATATAAAAAAGGGTGACCTCAAATTCCCAGTAAGGGTAAACATAGATAACATAAAACAATCCATAAACATTTGAATGCAAAAACTTGAACATAAAATCTAAACATCAAAATCTTGAGAAAAGACATGAATCTTGGAAGTACTTAAGGCATATATCATAAGGGAACATCAATCATGATAAAATAGCATGGGAATAAAGCATGTAATTGTGGAAAACCATTAAGCACATGATATGATTTCTATAGTATCCAAGACATTGCTGCCAAGATAATCTTAGTGGACAAAGTCCCTTTCTGAATCGAGTTCACTCCTCCTTTCAGTCCTGTAACACTGAACTGGATTAACTTACCATTCTAGCCATGTCTATCTCATGAGATATAAATCTTTACCCAATGCATTGGAGGGAGATATAGGTCCCACCCATCTCATAATGAAATCATTAATACTTATTCTACAACATAATCATAAATCATTCATCATAACCCAAAGAATAAAATGGGTTTCATAAACATCATCCCATCATAACATAATCCATATAAAACAAATCGAAATCATTTCATCATAAGAAAAGTGAAACCATGTAAATAATAGAGACATTATACTTGAAACATACACATATTAAATAATGTCATCTTAGATGTAAAATGGTTTTGATAAAACACTTGAAATGAATTCTTGATGAAATATCCTTTCTTCTTCAAAATAATTTTCTTTCACAAAAAGCCATGTAATTTTAAAAGAAAAGGATATTGTTGAAAATAATCACGAAATAATGTATAGGAAGCTTTATGTAAATAAGGCGTTGTGAAACCGTAAAAATCCATTCTTTCCGTATAAGTTAAAAAACATTCTTCTCGTACTTTTGCCACAAAAGTCAAAAAGGACCTCGTATGGTAAACAAAATAAAGATTCCTTACATACCTTGTGGTATAAGTTCAAAAAGGGTAAAAATGACTTTGAACATACATGGAAGAATAGTAAACATTTTATGAAAACATTTTTCAGAAAACATGGACATGGATGATAAACATAACCCCAGTAAATACTTACGAATAAACAATCTCGGATAAGAACGAGATTGGAATAATTATCCCTTACCTTAAGTCTGATATGCTTCGTATGTATCCATACCTCCTGTATAATGATTTAAATAATTTTATTGTATTATTATAGAATCATATTCATCTTTATGATATCATATATGGTTCAATTATAACTTTATAATACTCGTTCTTTTATAAATTCCATGTTAAAGCAGTGTTTTGGGTAAAATCGATTCATTTATCTTACGGGTTTTGATTTGTTGTTCTTGATATTTATATTACTTATATAATGATTTAATTACTTCTAGAATTTAAATCATGATTTATATAACATATATATTCAATATATATATATATAATAGATATATGAATGAAATGAAATACACCGTTCATGGAGACGGTAGGTCGTACGTATGCATGAACATTGTTTTCCTTTTCTTATTGACTTGAATGGAAGTAAGTAGATGACATATATATATATATACATAAATCCAGTATCTTTATCATTTCATATATTTCATTATTATTCATTATATATACTTTATAATCATTCTTGAGTGGTTAACATGGAGAATGAATCTCATCGCGTTGTGGAGATGGTAATCCGTACGTACGCACGAGCGATGATATCATACCCATGATCGTGGAATTGTATTGAAGTGTATGTATAATATTTAATAATAAATATCAATTTACTATAATCATATATAGTTATTTATTTACACCATTATACCCATCCATGTAAGGTGGTGGTCGAAATCAGATTACACCACGGCGTGGAGACGGTATTCCGTACGTACGTACGCATGGTGATTTCGTTTTCCATAGGATAGATAGAAGGTGAAATAGGGTTGTTTCATATTTATAATAACATATCAGTATATAAGTAATACTGATGTTATTAATTTATAATGAAACAACTAAAGAAGAGTAAGTTAGAAGAAGAAAAAAAACATGAAAGATTCGGTAGAAGAAATTACCTCTTCCTCGACGCACCTCCTTTAAACTTCTTCTTAGGGCACTAGAGTTGGTCTTTTGAGAATACCAGAACCTCTATTATATAACTAGAGAGGTTTAGAATAGTAATTGGCAGGGTTTGGCCGATATTCAAGGCTCAAAAGTGTGTGAAGAGAAGAGGGAAGGGGAGCCCTTTTTATAAGGGAGGAGAAGGGCACCTTAGGAAAACTGAAAATATTATTTTGTAATAAAGTAATATTATGTTTTTAATAGATCCAAATTGATTTATTTCGAATATAAGGTGGGTATGGGTCGAAATCCTCTCAACCAATAGGTTTTATACAAGTTTAGGTTACTATTTTATCCTTATCATTTAGATTTAACTCTAAGTTAAATAATTTAACTTTTACCGTGTCATTTTGTTTTCTTACACAATATGGTTAATAAACGTACTATAACAAGAAAAAAGAACCGAAATTGGTTCATTATTAATATATATATCCTTATATAAGTCCTTTTTCCGAACCATATATTTTTAGGAATGAAATAACAATTAATAATATAATATTGGTTTTAAAAAACTATTTTATGTCAATTTTGACACAATTTGGTACTTGATATTTGTGAAAAATCATAATAGCATTATTAGTACGAATAAAGTTAATTAAATAAATACTAACATGTCATATAAAACTATAAAATTAGTTTAATTCATAAAAAGTCTCAAATTACATTTATTTCGGTATTTATAACATCAATTATGTTAATATTTCATTAATAAGGTAATTAATGCATCACCATTGTGTCAAAAATAAATTAAATTACTTAATGTCTAAAAAATATAAATAAAATACCATTAGGTAGGAAATATTTCTATATTTCTAATGAATATTTATAGTCGAATTTATTTTGTGTATAACTCTATATTAAAAAAAATTTAGTTATTAAACATTGATTTTAACTATTTTAACTCTTTTTTTAAATAAAATAATAATAAATGTCCTAATCTAATCCATGTGGACCTAAATGATAATATTATATTCCTAAGGTTGTTTTTTGGTCTAATTATACTTATCCAATAGAATTAGAACATGAGTTAGGGTAATAGTAATATCATTTTTACCCTAAATTACCCTATTTACTTTTAACCGTGGTAATAAAAGTAAAAAGTTACTATTCACCAAAAATTATTTTATCTTATTGAACCACATTTTACTCCTTGATATTAACCATGTCTCTTGGATTTTTTAAATTCCACTCATAGAAGTGGTAAAATTAAGTTTTATGTAAGTTTTCAAAAAGCTCCTAGGAGATAGGTAAAAGACGGTGAAAAGTTCAATAAACTTTTTATATATCGAAAATTATTATAAAATGACTCCAATGAATTACATTGAACTTATTTATGAATTATGTAAAAATTTTCAGCTAAAATAAATTTAAATAATATCAATAATTATTTAAATAAAAAGTCGGTTTTTAAATAGTAACTCAGGGTTTTCACTATTCATAAAAAATTGAAAGTTTTCAGAAAAATACCAAACATTCACCATAGGATTATTTTTATATTCCGAATCCAAAATGAAGTCCATTTTGAAAAATAAAATTTATAAAATTTCAAAAAGTGGGTATTACTATTCGTAACGGCTAGTTCATAATAATATTATAATAATATATCGTTTAGTGAAACTCGGTATTGCATACTACACACGCTATCGAGGAAGGTCTTGATTGCATGTAATGCAAGGCAAATCAGGGATGCGTGTAGTGAAAGCTCTATTTGGTGTTGCGTATAACATAATCAAAACATATTTCATTTATACATTAAGCAAAATATATACTTAATGTTGCGTAAAATAATTTCCACAAAACGAACTTGAAATTTTGTGTAACACGAGCCAAGAATAGTGTTGTGTATACTGCAAGATAATATGATGTTGCGTATAGTGGAAGCTAATTTTGGTGTAGCATACAACACAAGACATCAATGAAATTAAAAATAATAATTCCCATAAACTCACAGGTTGTTACAGAGGTGGACATAGATGTGGGGGATAGTCATATGAAATGGAGTGTCGGTAGAGAGGGGTTTCTCAGGGTAGTTAGGATGTAGCTTAGGGTCATGGATTAGTCCATCTACATGCAGTACAACATGTACCATAGGAGAAGAGAGTCGGGACTTCTTTATTTCAAGGTACTATTCTAGTAGCCTCTACATTAGAATTTTCTTTATTTGATGTATGTGTTTTGAATTCTATTATATCTGCAAGAATTATGGAATGTTTTTTCCTAGAGATAGAATACTTATGTGGCATGATGACTCTCAACACACTATTGGTGATCTGATCCGAGAGCATATATCGATGTAAGAAATTCCCCCTTTGAGATAGGTGGAAATCTTTCTATATAGAACCTCTTGTAATTGAGATGATGGGATTCGACATCATATCTGGGATGGGCTGATTGGTATCTTATCATGTTCACATAGATTTATATCATGATAAGGGTTCTTCCACATCACCTGAGGGTGGTAATTTTATTCATAAGGATTAATGTGATGTTTAGGAAAGTCGATCTGGACAAAAGATTTTTGGGCTGAGCAAAGTGATATCCCAGATTTCTAGTCTTTTATGAGATATCAGGGAATGAAACATATATATTTCATTCCTTTTGTGGATCATTTCAAGGACATCTTCCCTGATGAATTTTATGGGTTACCTTTTGTGAGAGAGGTGGATTTCACTATTGAGCTAGTGTCAGGAGAAACAACAGTATCCATTCCTCCTTGCAATATGGTTTCTATCGAGCTGTGGGAACCTAAGAAGTAGCTAGATGATTTGGAAGTTAAAAATTTTATATGACACTACTAGAAATTTAGGCTATATCCACGGTTCTAAACCGTAGCTATATGCCCAAAAACCATGGCTATAGGTTATAGCCACAGTTTCATGAACCGTGGATGGTATTGGCGTGGCTATAGGTTTAAACCTATAGCCACAGTTTGAAATCGTGGAAATAGGGCTCTAGCCACGGTTTCAACTGTGGATATAGCCCTATAGCCACGGTTTAAACCATGGCTATAGGCCTCTTACCACGGTTACAAACCGTGGCTATAGGGTCAGTACTATATATGCCAGTGAAAGTTACGGTCATCGTGGCTAAATCCCTATAGCCACAGTTTGAAACCGTGGCTATAGGACTTTTCACTGCATAAACAAACCATCACGGTTTACCGTGATGGTTGTTGGGAGGACTGCACAAGCACCCCCCACTCCCTGCACCTTGCACCCCACCCCCCTATCCCCTCCTCACTGCACACACCCCCCTCCCCCTAGACCGCCCCCACCCTCCACCAGTACCCCCCATACAAGGTAATCCAAATCATTTTAACTTAAACCCAAAAATAGATTGAGGAATTCCTCTTGCCTTCTCTTACATTATTCCTACCATCCCAAATAGTCCCACACACATCCAAGAAAAAACATAAATGAATCATAACCTATACCCCTAGCTCTCCCCTTGGAACAAGGCCTCAATAATCTCTTACATGGAGTTCCTGTTGCTATTGATATTCAGAAATTGTCCCATAAACCTCCAGATCCCCCTCACGCAGTCACTCTGAAAAAATAAGTTCCAAGAAGATTCATAGTGTGGCCTTTGTACAACAGTGACATTCAGAGGCCAGAGACACCCCCTAATTCTAAATATTCTCCTCCGTTGTAAGCACTTCATGTCTCATTCAGAAAACAAGAAAAATCATCTAGTTTGGAATATCCTTGTACCAGAGTTTTAAAGCCCATTCGTTCATCCCGCATCTTACATAAACCATATTTCTGAACTCCCTGCTCCTGCACACCTACCTTGCCCCACCCCCTGCACCTTTCACCCCACCCCCATGACCCCTCTTCACTGCACACCCCCCTCCCCCTAGACTCCCCCCACCCTGCACCAGCACCCCCGAATGGAGGTGAATATAAAGTAAAAACACAAGACCTGTAAAATAAATAAAATAGTAACAATCTGTATACATATGTGTGGGAAATGAGCATAAAATTAAGGTGTTTACTAATATTAATTACTTTAATATATCCCATAATATTTTGGGTTAGTGAATATAAAGTAAAATAAATAAAATAGTAACAATCTATATACAGATAACAAGGGTGGTCCACCAAGTGCTAACAATGTCACAACGATAAACAAATAAGTTCCAATAAATTGGTTGTTTGAAACATTCCTGATAGCATCAGTAAAAGAAATAAAATATTAAAGACTTTGCACTAAGGATGCTCAGAATTCATACAAACTAAAGCAGTGAAATCTGATTAATTACATGGTAACAAAAACTATGTAAACTAGAAAGATGTCAATTCAAGTAAGTGTTGTTTAAACATACCATCAACTTACAAATCATCAAGGGGAATTCCATAAAGGGAATCAATTAGACCAATGAATTGACTGATCTATAAATACATGAAGAAATCCATAAATACATTAAAAAATGATAATTATCTTAACTAAAGTCTCAGTTTCTTACAGTGTACCAAGGTTTGAAAGCAACCCAAAACTGTGAGGTAAGTTCCCCATCATTGAGTTGTATGAGAGATCCCTGTATGTGAAACAAATCATAATAAAATAATATTCAATTGAACAAGAACTTTCTAACATAACATAATAAGAAAAGACAAAATTAGACTCAATAAATGAAAATAAAAATATGAAAGAACTCTAAAAGGATTATTTACAGAAGCCCCCCCCCCCATGCTGGACCCCCCTGGACATCAGCCCCCCCACCCCCTGCTGGACTGCCCTGGAAAGCCCCCCTGGACAGAAACCCCCCCTACTGGACCCCCCTGGACAGCCCCCCCCCCCTACGGGATAGCAGCCCCCCCCCCCCCCTGTTGGACCCCCTGGACAGCAGCCCCCCCCCTGCTGGACCCCCCCCTGGACAGCATCCCCCCCCCCCCCGAACAGACCCCCCTGTTGGAGATCCCTGGACAGCAGCCCCCCCTGCTGGACCACCTGGACAGCCCCCCTGCTGGACAGCAGCCCCCCCCCCCCAGGACAGCAGCCCCCTACATATTAGGATGATCTCCTTGATGTATTTTTGGAACATATCGAATGTTGGGTCGGTTGGGACTGGCTAGTTTGTTGTGGTATTCCGTACATAAATGGAAGAAATTAGAAAGGTACCATGAAATTTTAGGCATGAAGGTAAGAATTTAATGGGTGTCATGACCATTTGAATATGTTAGAGGGTCATGAAACATGAATAGGATTTAAAAAAATGGCATAGTGGCTTCCAAAATAAAAAGGAATGATTGAAAATACAATATGGGGAGGGTGAGGTTATCCTAGGTTTGTGCTAAAGGTCCCTATTTATAAGGATAGTAAACATATTTCCTGTAATCATCATCAAAATTTGACAATCCCATATTTATTATTTACTTTACATGGGCTGCAGTCAAATTATAATTCTTTTATCCCAAACTACACATGCTATAATTTTGTAGTATATTGATAGTGTGGGGTCGAACCCATGGAGAATGTTTGATAGAATATAAAATTGGACTCTAAACATTTTTTTAGGAGTCCTCAAAATTTGTATTGGTTTTGGGATATGATTGATGCTATATATTGAGTTTTGTTTAACATGTATTAAGAAATAGGGATAGCAGTCTATTTTGGGATTGAGGTAAAAAGGATAACATTGGTCCTAACATGGAATAATCCTAGGGATTAGGCTTTGAAGTGGATTTTAAAACACTATTTTTTAATGGAAAACCCAAAACAGATCTATATAAGAGTAAAATATTCCTTAGTTTTGATATAGCTAAAAATGATGATTCTTTAATCCTAGTTGTAATGGAAGAAACTGGAAAATGTTAATAGTCATAGCCAACTCAACTCTAATCTGGCCAAGTTAAATCATATAAATATAATATCGTAAAGGATTCATAAAATAATTTAATACATAGATAAAATTTTACATTAATACTATCATTTGGGTTAGATGGTTCAGATTTAAAAATTCAATAAGTTCATAAGACTCAAACAATAAACCCTTCCCCTTAGTGGTTTAGCCACTCCGGACTATGATAATTATGATCGAAGAAAAAAATAATTGTTTAGATTTGATTTGGTAGAAACAAATAAGGGAGAAAAATGAGAATTTCTCCCTACCCCCTACCCCCCCACCTACACACCCCCTTTCCCCCTCTCCCTGCCCCTGCCCCACACCTGCACACCCCCCTACCCCTCCCCTTCCCTCCCACCCGCACACCCCCTCCCCCTACCCCCCCCCCCACCTGAACACACCCCTCCCTGGCCACAGTACACCCCCTGCACCCCCACCTGCACACCCCCTTGACCCCTCTCCCTGCCACCTACCCCCCACCTGCACACCCCCCTCCCTCTGTCCCCCCATCTGCACAGCCCCATGCCCCATCTCCCTACCCCCTGCCCCCAACCTGCACACCCCCCTGCCCCCTCCCCTGCCCTCCACCTAAACACCCCCCTAACCCAGCCCCCCCCCCCCTCCAGCCCCCCCCCCACCTACACACACCCCTCCCCCTGCCCCAGCACACCCCTTCCCCCCCCACCGGCACACCCGCTGCCCCCTGCCCCCCACCTACACACCCCCATTCCCCTCCCCTGCCCTCCCACCTGCACACCCCCCTCCCCCTGCCCTCCCACCTGCACACCCCCTACCCCCTCTCCCTGCCCCCTTCCCCCACCTGCACACCCCCTGCCCCTTCCCCTGCCCGCCCACCTGCACACCCCCTCCCCCTAATTTTAAAAGACATAAATATGATCTCTATTGTTAAATCCCAGTTGAAAATTAAGTTT
>CAUJRU010003978.1:0-26762 GCA_963277665.1 Viscum album | reverse complement strand
TTTTAGCTTATTTTAATTTATAAACATTTTATAAATTATTCATAAATTTAAGTCACTTTAAACCTAGATCAAATCTAACAAAAAATGGTTTAGTTTAAAGACCTCCTTCTAATTTAGCATGGTCCTGGAGGATCCAATCTGATGAAGGTTTTTGAAAATTTTAACAAAAATATAATTTTCTTTAAAATTCCACTCAAAACGTTATACACTACAGTGTGGCCTTCCTCAGGTACAACTCTTATAATAAGAAACATCAATATTGTTATCCAAAATATTGATACAGTTTGGTCTTATGGTGATACTATATACTATGGTCTTTTTAGAAGGAGTTTTGATCTAGTCAAAACGTTTTTCTCATGTCATGTCAGATAACCATACTATTTTGGCCAAGGTGTTTTGAGCATGTCATTTCAGGTTACCAAGGCATTTCGAATAGGACTTTATAAGACCCAAAATGGTCGGCAAACATCTATGTCACGACCCGTCCCCCGGGGCCCGTGCCGTGACTACCCCAAGCCCACCTTCCATAGGTCAGGGGCTAGCGACTAGCACCGAAAGGTGTATTCCCTAAAACTGGGAAGGCATTGCCTTTATATCCTGTAAACACATGCAACCAAGCACACAGCAAGATACGAACACAAGTAAAATGTATAGAAAAAAGAGTTCTGAAAGTAAGAGGGGCCGAAATACAAGCCCAATAGTAAAGGTACAAGTACAACTAAAATACAATACAACTGAAGAAAGAGAAAGACAGCTATTGGGTCATCCTCTGAGGTTCCTACCTGAAGGGTAGGTACAGATCGCCTCCTCAGCACTCCACGTCTGTCCATCTCCTATGCGTATCAACACACCGTATAGTCCACCTCTGGGCACCGTCCAGTCCTGGTACCCTCATCCTCAATCAGCGTTGTCCGTTGTCTGCACCAAACACAACAAGGTGTAGGTATAGCCCGTGCAGGGGTGAGTATAATGATACTCAGTAGGGACCCCGAGACCCTTAAGGTCTCACAAAATCCACAAAGGATAAACCACAAATCATGAAATCAACTGACAACCCTACTTAGGTATATGCCCATACATATACCTAAGTTATCAAGTATACCCATCTTAATCATGAGGAAACATAGGGTCCAACCCAAAATTCCAAAGCTCAACTATTCCACAAAGAAAGAAATACAATAAAGGTAAGTACCACACAGGTACGCCACACAGAAGAATACCACCAAGGTATTGCCACGAAGGAAAGTACCACACAGGTATGAACTCAGCTCACACTAGGTACAACTTAGGTACAGAAGTAGAGATGATTAGATGTAACTATTAATTCATCTTACTCTGTTAAGAGGCAGACCCACGAAGGATCCTAAATCATCATTAGACCCACAGAGGATCGTAGTACATCGTCAGACCCACACAGGATCCTAGTACCTCGTCAGATCCACACAGGATCCTAGTACATCATCAGACCCACACAGGATCCTAGTACATCGTCAGTACGTCGTCATACCCACACAGGATCCTAGTACATCGTCAGTACGTCGTCAGACCCACACAGGATCCTAGTACATCGTCAGTACGTCGTCAGACCCACACAGGATCCTAGTATATCCTCAGAATGTCGTCAGACCCACACAAGATCCTAGTACATTTTCAGTACGTCGTCAAACCCACACATGATCCTAGTACATCATTAGTACATCGTCAGACCCCCACAGGATCCTAGTACATCGCCAGTATGTCGTCAGACCCACACAGGATCCTAGTACATCATCATTACGTCATCAGACCCACACAGGATCATAGTACGTTGTCAGTACGTCGTCAGACCCACACAGGATCCTAGTACATCATCACAGCCAGCTACAGGGTTCCCACACTAAGCTTGATCATCTTCAAGAGAGTCTGCTCCTCAAGCTACCGGTCGATACTCCAACTGCCACGAAGTCCCATGAAGATGTATCTCAAAGGACCGCCACGTAAAAGGGGTCTCAACGCAACAGATGGTGCGTCAATCGGACGTCCAGTCTGTGAGTTATAAGTGTTTTAATGTCAAGGGACCAGTTGGATTCGAGTACGATCCAACCCGGCCAAACTCCAACTTTCTCCAAAAGTCGCATGGAGTATCTCAAAAGGACCGCCTCATCTCAAGGATTTCAGTGTCGTAGACGGTTCGTCATTTCAACACCGTATGAGGGAGATAAGTTGGATACAAGATCCAAAATTATTATTATTATTATTATTGGGTGTTTCGTGGACCTGAGCCACAAACCAGAATTTAATAATCAACATTAGACTTAAATCGACCGTCTTAATGTCAGGATCACGACGCCACTTATGGTAAGTCAATCGGACATCGCACGCCGGAGTTCTAGAGGGTCGAAGATTTAATAATAATAATATATTCTTATTATTTGATCGTTTCGGGTACTCGATCCAAAAACCTGAAAAAGACCTCCAATATTGGACTCATAATTTCCGTCTCGAAGTCAGGGTTGTACTGCCGCTGACAGTTCGTAAAACTGAGGTCGCACGGATAAGTTACACTCAAAAAAGTGTTTTATCAACAAAAGTAATAATAATAATATTTTATTATTATTGTTAATTACTTATTTCCTTTAACTCCAAATTCAATCACGCATGGGCATTCATTTGGTGAACGCGGCTTCCACATGGCGCATACTCCACTCTTCCATGATTTTTGATTTTTTATTATTATTTCAGCTCTTTAATTTTCTCTCTCCAATCAACCCTTTCTTATTCCACGGTTTTCTCACGCTCCAATTAACTCATTTCCCAAACAGTTGGGTTCCTCCGCATGTCCAGAACTGACGCCACCACCTCCAGCTAGCCGCACCGCCTAGACGCTGCCTTCCGACAGTCCTTCACCGCCGCATGTCGCACCCTCTACCTCGCCCAGAGTCGCGCCCTGAACACACGCTGGAAATCACACCGCCATGTCACCCCTTCCATGGGCAGCCTCATCTTCATTCTAAGCCCGAAAAATAAAATGATTGCGTATTCGCGATCCTCGGGTCGAAGGCTCTGCATCCATATGTCATGCTCAACATAATATTGTGTTTCCAGTGCTAATAAATATTTTGCCGCCTCCTTCCACGAGCCATTGTGGCTTCGTTCCAAGCCCGAAAAATTAAACGATCACATATTTGCAATCCTTGCGTCGAAGGATTTGCATCCATATATCATGCTCAGCAAAAGTTTGTGTTTCCAGCACCAATAAATATTAGGAATTGAATAACGCACGAAGAAAGCACGAAGAACGAAATAAAAAGATCATGGTATATGTGTGGATCGATGGCCATGTTTGTTTGGCCATCATCGTTAAGAATCAAGAATATGAGGAATCAACAAATAGATATTTATCATACTTCAAAATAAACCTCCTACCTCAATCGTCCATTGGAGGTAGCGTGAGGAGGAAGATGATGCGTTGGTGCTTCTCGAACGTTGGTTCCCCATTCCTCGTTCAGAGGTCATTCTTCGTTGGAGGATCTTCTTCGTTTGGAGAAAGCTCTTCCTTCGAGTGTTCTCCACCAAATTTATTTGCCAACAACTTTCCTCCAACCCCCCACGAGAGGTGAGGAGCCCCTCTCCTTTAAGCTTACTTAATTAATTAATCAATTGATGTTGGCTTCATTAATTGGGGGAATTTGAAAAGTTATCTCACATTAAGAGAAGAGTTCATGTTCGGGTGGTCCCCACCACCAGAATTCAAATGGGTGGTTTCAAATAAATAAAATAAAATTTGATTGTTTTATTTTATTATTATTTTAACTCTCCCACGAAATTCCAAAAAACTAACTTCCACCCTCGACCTACTGTGGTCGAGGTGAATGTCTCCTTAAGTGAATATCGACATTGTGAGTTTAACAGTGTCCTCAGATTTCAATTCTGAGTACCGGTTCAAAAGTTACAAAATGTCGCTTGCGCGTTTACTAAATGTACTCGAAAAAAAGTTCGTAAAATTATTAACAATCACCATCGACCCGCGTCGGTTGAGGTTAGTCTATACCTAAGTGAAACACGCCCCAATGAACCCAATGGTACTCTCGGATTTCCAATTCGAGTTACCGTTTAAAATTTATGGATTTTACAATAAAATAATTGTCAATTAATTATTTTATTTATGGCCAAAAACTAACTTTCACTGGCGACCCACACCGACCAAAGTTCATATCTGCTTAAATAAAGCATGCCCTCACGAGTTTAACGGTGGTCTCAGATTTTCAATCCGAGCTACCGTTTGTGAGTTATAAGCATTTGAAAAATAAAATAATTTATTTAATTATTTTATTTACGATTATGCCATTTTTGGGTTTTTTCACAGGAGGCCTGCGTCGACTAAACTTATGTTGCATCTAGGGTAAACTCGCCATTCTGAATGCAACGGTTCCCTCAGATTTCTGATATGAGTTACCGTTTAAGAGTCATTCCACTTTTTCAGGAAAACTGCTTACGCGCGCTATTTAAAGTTTGACAAAACTTTGACAGACCATTCCGGGAACTCTGGGCCTCAGAATCGCGCACCATCAGATTTCGCGGTCTTGAAATAATTCCATATAATTAAAAAATATATACAGAATTTCTGGGACATTACAATCTACCACGATGTGGTCAGTCACTGTGGTGTCCATGATCATGATGCAAAAACCTGTTAACCACGACATATTGGAAACATTCCACGATGCTCTGCTTTTTTATTCTACCCCGTAACGGACATTTTGGGTATATTATGTCGTGGTGAGTTAAAAATAAGAATTGAAACACATGTTTTCATGTGGGTTGTGTCATGGTCTGGTAAAACCAAGAACAAAATGGGTGTTTTGGCTTTGGTTATGTCACGGTACCTAGAAAACCCCTTTTCCAGTTTTCTTCATTCATTCAAAACTAATCCAAACATTGATAGAAATTGTTCTAATACCACTTATGGGTTTTGGAGGGAAGACACTCATCCTAAACGTAGAAAAATACAATGAAAAAAGTTAAAAACAACTAGGATATATCTATATGTTTGGAATGAATAATAAACCAAAGATAGGGAGACATACCTTACACCTATAGATCCAAGATCCAAACAAGTGTTTGATAATGATCACCAAGGAGAAATCGATGGGTTTCTCCCCCCTAGGGTACCCATAGATTATGGGAATCTTCTGATGCTCGAGAAGGACCTCTCTCATGTCCATGGTCTATTAGAACCTTTAGTTAAAGGCTAGAGAGAAATGAGAGCATGATAATTTCATCCTTGAGGAAATCTAACCATCACACTCAGTTTCATGAGGATCAAACTGAATGTATAGGCCTCTAAGAACCTCAAACATTTGGCCATGCATTGATTAAAATTTTTCTCAAACATTTAAATATACAAAATGTTATAAATCCTTTTTAATGTTCAGTTTAACCCTAATATTGAGTGTTTAACATTTAAACATTCATGTTTTGCATTCAAACTCCTCATTATTGTCATCTAATGACATGTAACTTATCATGATAGCAATTGCATATGAATAAGATTAGTTCCCACATGTTGTTGCATGATGCAATAATTCCATGCAAGAAACACCATGACAAATTGTTGTACACTACTTCATGGTGCATGCATAGATAAACCATGATGTGGTCTAAACCACCCTGTCTTGGTGGTTCCTTTAGTTCATAAATCCATCAAAACAAATACCCATCTCTCATGGGTTGCACTAAAGTGGGAACTTCCTATATCAAGGTCTCGTGATAAGGTTGTTTTACTACTAACCTAACCTAAACATGCACTTACGATTACTAAGGAATGCTCAAGGACATCTCACAAATCTACTAGAATTAATGTGTGTGTGTGTAAGGACGCCACTCTTGGGTTCTAGTTCCCATGTTGCTCACTGCTTTCTCGAGGTAGCATAGCCTATGCCTGCAACTATTTTTTTTCATTTTCTAGAGGTCGGTTTAAGGGTTCCCGGTACCCAAACAACGCACATGAAACAACCACATTACACTTTCAAAATCAAAAACACCTTCAAAATTCAAACACACCACCAGTCATGCCTCGAGCCGCGAACCCCGCATCACGCCTCGAGCATTGAACCCATCACGTCTAACCAACACCGCCTCGATCCATGGCCTTCCACGACAGACACATCACAGACATCAACTAGACCGTCGGAGAGTTCCACCGGCGTCCATCACCACCATCACCGTCGGCGTCCGTCAACATAACCGCCATTCTAGGATCAAGCTCATAGACGACAACCGAGCAGGCCAAAACAACCACCAAAACTAGATCAAAGAACCTCAAACAAGCATCCCCAAAACATAGAATCCAGCCCTGCATCCAAACCCAGAGCACCAAAAAACAACACAAAACCCTACGCAAAGCCGCATCATGAAATGGAAAATAGGAGAGCTCGTCCTACCTCCACCGGAGCATCAAAGCCGGTTAGAAACCGCCAGAACCATCCACAAAATGCATCACATAGTCACTAAAGTAGAAACCAGAAGCCAAACGGAAGAAAAGAGAAAAACTGTTAGCAGAAAACCGGAAAAGAACCCAGCCAAAAACCAGATCTTGTTCCAAATCCCATCGCCACCAACCAGATGACCCCCGGAGGCCACACCAAACCACCAAGTGCCTGCATCTGATAACAGAAAGACTCCCTCAACCCACAGAATCTAGGACTCGGTCGCAAGATGATTGCGTCGCCGTGAAACCCAAACCAGAGAGAGGGTTCGAGAAAAGGACGGCTGAATCAAGCGCAGCGTCATGATGACCGAGCCACGGAAGCCACCGCCACGAACAACAAATAAGGGGTGGGATAGCAGAGCTTGATCGGGGCAAAACCAGGAGGCGGCAACGGGAGAGAAACCCTTGCGCTGCGTCGCCCCTTACAGGCCCATCACCCCCTCCCATCTCGAGGTAGGGTAGCCATCAGCAACCATGGATATAAATAAAAGGTTTTGAAGAGTCTATCATGGGTTAGATAGATCACAATCATCTCTCAAGAACCAATGAGCCTGCATTCTATTCTATTTTGAGTTGTTCCCACACACTCGTCTACACTTGCATATCATACAATACATATAACCAATATAAAACAGAGAGAGAATTTAGGGACCACCTATCTTATACTCGTAGATGCCTGATTATCGAATATCCTTAATTGATTTAACCTCAAATGGAATAAATCCCTAAAATGGACCCCCCCCCACACACACACACATGTTGGGATCAAGTTGGATGGATAAGAAAGTAAGAAGAGTCTGCTGTTACAGAGTGTTGTTTTTTGTTGTCAAAGAAGCTAAATCAATTCACTTTGTAAAGGACTTGTAAACCAGACGATGCTTTGATGATATGTATTTCACAAATATCATAAGTCAGGAGAAATTATGATGCAAGTCTTATGAAGGAAAGGAGGAGAAATAATGATGCCAGTCATATACAGTTTTGATTTGAAGGAATGATGCTGCTGGAAGATAGGGAAGTTTCAGTACTTTCCATTGTAATTCCGACGATGCTAAATCTGGTCTATCAAAGGATATATATCATGATAGTAGAGTTCGTGATGAAAGATGAATAATGGTTATGGGAAGAAGTGAAGAAAGAAATGACAAAGGAATGGACAATCTGGAGACGGCACAAAAGAACAGTTTAAGGTGGCGCCGTTTTCCAGTGTTTGCCAAATTTTAGGGCCTGAAAATCAGGAGATGAAGAAATGTGTTTTTGGAAATGGATGTTGCACGCAAGATTGAATATGGTTTAGATTTTTGCGTGCAAGGCATGATTCAAGGTCAGAACATCAAAAAATAGAAAAGGCATGCAGTGCGTGAAAAATTGAGCAGAGTGCGCGAAAAATTAAAGGACACGTGAAATATTTGCGGGATGCATGAAATATCAGTGGGATGCACGAAATATCAGTGGGATTCACGAAAAATAAATTTGTGTGCGAAATATGAGTGGGATTCGTGAAAAATGAAGCGGTGCACGAAATATCAACAGCCTGCGCGAAAAATAAAGGATGCGCGAAATATTGGCGTGGTGGGCGAAATAGAGGAATGAAGTTTTTCAAAAGGTGTTTTGAGATCAGAAGCTCGAAAATTGGAAAAGTCATGAGGTGCATAAAATATTAGAGCATTGCGCGAAATATGAAGTTGTGTGAAAGGGTTTTTACGTGCACGAAGGGAGTTTTACGCGCAGATTAGTGTTTTTCGCGCGGAGTTAAAAAGCCCTATAAATATAAGGTGACCCCCTCTCATTGTGTGTGGCTCGACACTTAGAGAAATCTCAAGCTCTGAAGTGCATAAAATTATACGCTAAGTGAGTTGTGCGAAAAGAAAGAGGTTTGGGCGAAAAGAGGAAAGGTGCGTGAAAAAGTGGAAAGTTGCGTGAAAAGTGGAAAGTTGCGCGAAAAAGGGAGGTTGCGCGAAAAATATTTTTCGTGCCAAAAGGGAATTTTTACACACAAGCCATTTGAATTGTGTTCAAGGTACCCTAAAGGCTGCGCAAAAAAATTGTAGTCTTCGCACGTATTTGGTTGTGCGTAAGATGGTTCTTACCGGCTTCTGGGTAAGAAAGTGAAGATTTTTACTTCAGAAAATACATTTGTTCAATTGTAAAGAAGCACTGAAATACTGTAATTCCCTATTTGTGCTAAGAGGGTGCACACACACTTGCGGATTGTTTTCCAAGTGCTACACGAGTGTAAGGGTATATCCTACTCATTGTATTCCACATCAAAGGATTGTTTTATAGCGGATTGTGTGGTACTGGATTATTTCCGTACTATACCAAGGACGTGGCTACTCTTATTGAGTAGTGAACCTTGTAAATCTTGTGTTCTTGTGGTTGTGTGTGTTCAGCAGAGAAGAAACTCTTTAATAGGAGGTGAAGGTTGTTTCAAAAAGAAGGAAACATAAAAAGAAAAAGACATCACTGATTCACCCCCTCCCCCTCTCAGTGATACTTAGATCCTGATTGGGAACTTCAACACACACACACAAATTTAGAGATTTTAGAATGAGATCAATGATAAAAATGAGAAAAATAATAATGTAGGTAAGAGGAATCCAAAACTCACCTTTAGTGATCCATTCAAATAGACATAACTCGAATTGGGGCGCGGATGATGAAGATATCAAGGTTGAAGGAAGAGAAATTCAAGAGGTAGGTGGGACTAGTCGAGCTTCCAATGAGGGGAAGGTTGAGTATTTTTATAGATTTAACATTTAGTAATTAATTTAAATATTTTTAAAAAACTGCATAGGAGAACATTGGGTTCCTAATCCCTTGTCACTAGGTACGCAGTACAGTATCGGGTACCCACCCATAGGCCATCGGGTGGCTGGTGGCCCACTTGGGTCAATCCCCTATTTTCCTAAGCCATCGAGTACCTGATACCTGGCCATCGAGTACCACATGTTATTTGTCATCAAAAGACAGATTTTAGAACCAAGTTTGTTCCCTCAAATACCAACCCCCAGCCTTTGTTGACTCCTTCAAAAGTTGAAAACCATTAAAATAAAAAAGTTTTGAAAAAATAATAATAATATTCATACCTCAATATGTGGGAGGTGTTACAACAATGATTCATCAAATTTTTTGAAGGAATCAGTTTAGTTCAAGAAGTTTGTTAATGCCTACCATTTTGGAATAGATACATCTATATTGTGATAACAATGAATCTATCATTAAGAATAATAAACCTCATATGCACCAAAGAATCAAACACGTTAATTGAAATTTCCAACTCGTTAGATAAATCATTGATATAGGTGATGTAAAAAAATCAAGTGGCTACATAGGATAATGTAGTGGATCCATTGAAGAAACCATTAGCACAACAAAAACATGAAAAGCATGAAATTTCATTGGGTATTCAATATGTTAGGTAATGGATCTAATGTAATTTGATTTTTTCTAAATCCCAAATCTATTTTATGTGATATAAATTTTAGGATTCGATAATGTATCATGATTTTACTAATAAAGGAAAAAAATTATCATTCATTCATATGTTCTTCATTCTTTTAATGAGAGTGTAATGATAAGTAACCCCTCATTGGATATCTCTAATTTGTCTTTAATCGATGTTTAGCATAGAAATTCATAGGTTTTGAAAAAATGTTGAGATTAATGTGAGTAGGGGCTCATATGATGATATAGAGTTCACTCGTGAGATATAAGTGTGGCCTGATGTATGGAGTGACTTGTTAAAGTATATCACATGAAATAACATACATAATTTTTAAAAAAAAATACATAATGTATTTGATATACATGGGGTTGTATTCTTTATATTAATACTCATTAAATGAATTTAAAAAAGTATCTTACATGTAAACATTCATGCTTTGATACATTTCTTACACCAACCTTGAGGCTGAGTTAATCAGATAGTGGTTGGGTATATTTTTTATCATGTAGTAGACTTTTCTAAACCAATATGAGATTTATCTTCTTGCATAATAGGTATGACATATGATTCCTCAATTTAATTAGACTAAGGTCATTCATGGTCATTCTTAGTTGAGTGACATATCATGTAGTGGACTTTTATTAACCAATATAATATTTATGTCTAGTACTTATTCCCATGGGCTAGGTCCCAAATAGTGTGTTTTTCCTTTTATACTTGGGTTATCGCGTGATGGTTTATTTCATGGATATTTGCTCATATGTTTAATTTACCTATTTTTCTTTTATACCTGATATATTCCTAGATTTGGTGAATATGGTATGCATTTATGAAAAATAAAGGAATGATTATAAATGGTTTTATTTATGAAAAAATCTTTATAAAATGGGTTTTGTTTCAAAGCTAGAACTTGTGCATTTTTTATATTAAAAATTGTATAGATTTTTTGGTGGTATCCTACTGGTCTTTATGCTCACACCCTAATTTTGATTTGGGTGGTTGTAGACCTTGTTTTGTAGGACTCTTGAAAAGGTAAGGGCATCATGAAGCATGTCAGGTTCTCTTTTCGTTTGTTGCCTTCATAGCGGGATGGTTCGGAGGTGACGGTTGGTCACATGGAGACTGGTTGGTCTTGTATTGTCATACTTTTTTGGTTTAACCTATTTGGATTGGATTGTATGGATCCTTTTGTATCTATTTCATCCAAATTTTACTCTAGTTTTATGTCTTGTTTTGGTTATATTCAAGACTTATGTCTGTTATCTTTGTTATACCTTACCATGTGATGGCTAGCTTTGGTTGATGATTTAGTTGACTTGAGTTGGTTCATTACAAATTGTTATCAGAAGAACGCTCACCCTGAAGTGTGTTAACACTACATGAGTTTGGTTCTGTGTCTTGGGTAGACAAGAGTTAGGATTGTCATATTTCATGTAGTAAGTGCGGGAAGGGGCCTAGACAGCTCCCTTCCATGTTTGAACTCGAGTTACCATGGGTGGTCGGAATTTTTTTACTAGGATTGAGACTTGGTGTTTGAGGTCATTTGAATGAACTGTATGGAAAGTTTATTTAACTGGACTTATTCTTTTCTTAAGGAGTCATCCTTGTTCGAAGAATTCATAATTTCTTTAAATTCTTATCATTTTAAATCATTATTATCGATACCTAAAGATTGTCATATGATTTTGGAATCTGCTCGTGACTGATTGGTTTTTTTCATGTGATTGTTAGACAATTCCTCCTACAAAAGCTCTTCCAAATATGAGTGAGGAATCTATGAGACAGGTTCCACAGAAAAATCCTTCGGTGGACCCTTCTTTGGTAGAAGTTGTAATCTGCACTATTCAAACTCTAGGTCAACCAGGTGTCGAGAATCCAGGATGATTTGTGGATCGCGGCTCAGAATATATAAAGAAGAATCCACCCACCTTATATAGTGACAAAGGACTATAGGAATCTAAAGAATGGATTGATCATATTAAGCGAATATTCAACTTTTTGAATGCTCCTGAGGAATCTAAGGTGGGGTTTTCCACGTATATTCTTGAAGGACCGAAAATGAGATGGTGGGACTTTATTGTGCAGGCTAAGTTGCATGAGGATCATATCTAGGCTTCTTTAAAGAAAATATCCAACCAGCAGTTTTATCTCGAGACATTACTTGGGGAATAAACCTGGGAGTTTTTGACCTTAGAGCGGGGAGAGTGTATCGTTCTGGAGTATTCCACCCATTTTACTGAGTTGGTGCACTTGGCACCAAATCTAGTTGCTAATGATTACCTGAAGGATCGGAGGTTTGATTTGGAGTTAAGAGCTGATATTAGGTCAATATTGATTCTCATGTCTCTTCTAACCTTTTTGAAGGTAGTCGATAAGGCAGATTTGGCAGAGGGTGACATAGCTGGAAAAATAGGTTTGGGAGGAGCTTCAATTGGTACTTTTGTTAACCTGGGTGTATCTTCTTTCCATAAAAGGAAGTGCAAGGGTAGCCAGTTTTCTTCAGGATCAGTTTTGAGGGCTTCATCTGGAAAAAAGTAGGTTGTTTTCTATTAGTGTGGATGGCTTGGTCATACCAAGACTAATTTTACATAGACTCCTAATACTTACCATTTTTGTGGAAAATATGACCATTTGAATCATTTTTATGATAGGATGTCCCAAGGAAGTAAGGTTGGATCCACATTCACCAAGGGCTCACAAGTTCGTACTGATGCTTCCAAGGGTGGTGGATCTTATCTTTAGTCTAAGGGGGGGTTCATGTGGCTAAGAAATATCATAGAGGATCTGATATTGGACATCTTTATATGGTGGAGTATTCACAAGAGGAATCTAAAGCAAGGCCAGCCATAGTTAGAGTTACGGTGTTTATTCTATCTTCTATAGTGCTAGCTTTGTTTGATATAGGTGTTACTCATTCTTTCATATCATCAAATCTATTTGAAATGTTATTCTTGCATCTGAAGCTTATGTCGTTCTTATTGGATCTTTCCTTGCCTTTGGGAAAGAGTTCCGAACAAGGTTTCAAGTGCCCATCATATCAAGTGACGATAGCAGACCATGAGGTGGAGTGGGACTTCTTAGTGATCAATCTTTAAATCATTGACTTTTTTATTAGAATGGATTGTATGGTCAGTGTTAAGGCCTAAATAGACCATTATCACCATTGAGTTCAGTTATTATCTAATGATGGGTTCACTCATGTTTTTCAAGGTGAGTGGGACTCTAGATCGGGAAGGGTGGGACGTGTTGTTCCTTATGTTGGGGTAATCTCATGCTAGTTTTCAGATATTTTTCTTGATGTCGTTGACCCTTGTTTGTCTAGTCAGCTACCTGAAGTAGTGTGTGCATACCCCAAGGTCTTTTCAGATGATTTTTCTGGTTTACCACCCAAGAGAGAGCTCGAGTTTACCATAGACATGCCACCTAGTACGATGCCCATTTTTATTTCATCTTATTATATGGTGCATGCTGAGTTGTTATAACTTAAGGTCCAGCTTTCAAATCTCGATGATAAGGGATTTATTCTTCCTATCATTTCATTGTGATCTTCGTCTATCCTCTTTGCTAAGAAAGAAGATGAGATCCTCAGACTTTGTATTGACTATCAGAAGTTAAATCAGGAGACCGTCAAGAACAAATATCCCTTGACCAGGATTGATTGTCCCTTTGATCGGCTTATAGGGGCTTGTTGGTTTTCAAAGAATGACATGCGGTTAGGGCACCACCATTTGATATTCTGAGAAGAGGATATACTAAAGACAGCATTTAGGAGTCAGTATGGGCATTTTGAGTTTCTAGTTATGCCATTCGGACTAACTAACGTTCCTACAATGTTTATGGAATTAATGAAGCAGATATTTCATTGGTTCTTGGACTCTTTTTTTGTGGTGTTCATGGATGATATTTTGGTTTTCTCCAAACCAAAGGAGGAGCACAGGTACTATTTGGATATCATTCTTATAACTTTGAGGGAACATCATTTATATGGTAAGCTTTCCAAATGTGAGTTTTGGATTCAAGAAGTATAGTTTATGGGGCATGTTATATCTGAGAGGGGTGCCTCGGTGGATCTTGAAAATGTATAAGAGGTTATGTCCTGATAGCGGCCCAAAAATGTGTTTGAGATCTGAAGCTTCTTGGGATTTCCTGGTTATTACAGGCGGTTTGTTCGGGACTTCTCCAAGCTTGCATCTTTGATAACAGCTTTAACCCATAAGGGTGTAAAGTTTGATTGGAATGACAAGTGTCAGAGGTCTTTGGGGGAACTGAAGGTTAGATTGACTTCAACTCCATTTTTTATTCTTCCAGAACCAGGTTCGGGTTATGATGTTTTTGGCGATGCTTCAGGCACAGGTTTGGGGTGTTTCTTGATGCAGGGGATGCAGGTGGTAGCTTATGGATATTAATAGTTACTCCCTTTTGAGGGTAACTACCCTACCCATGATCTTGAGTTGGTAGTGGTTATGCATGCACTCGAAGTGTGTCATCACTACCTCTTTGGGGAATGGTTTACATTATATTCTGATCATAAAATCTTGAGGTATATTTTCACTCAGAGGGATGTGAACTTGCGACAGAGATGCTGGATGGAGTATCTCTAGACCTTTGATTTTGATATTTCTTATACTCCTAGAAAAGGAAATGTGGTTGCTGATGCGATAAGCATGAAATTAATGACACAAGTAGTGAAGGAATCAGTGGAAGAGTGGTCTCTGATGAGTTTGTTTGTTGAGATGAGCTTGGGAATGGAACAAACTAGTGGGAGGGTATGTCTGGATTCAATGAAGTTTGACTCGTCATTTTATTATCAGGTTTGGCTTGAGCAGATGTTTAACCCCAAGTGCTAGAGATTTAGTAAAATCTTTTATGGTGGGGATACCTCGAGTGAGTGGTCTCAGTATCCTAGTGGTGGTTCATGTTTTCAAAACAGGTTGGTTGTTCCTTTTTCCCTAAGGCGGGTGTTGATGGACAGTGGACACCATTCTTGTTGGTCTATACACCCAAGTACTACAAAGATGTATCATGATTTGAGATGTTGGTATTGGTGGTCGGGGATGAGATGGTCAATTTTGGATTTTGTATTGTGGTGTATTACTTGTCATAGAATTAAGGCGGAACACTAGATACCTGTCGATTTGTTGCATCTCTTACCCATTCTGGTATGGAAATTGGATGAGATTCCCATTTATTTCCTCATTGGTTTACCATGGACTCCTAGTGGTAAGGATGTGATTTGGGTAATCATTGATCGACTCATGAAATCGGTGTATTTCCTACCTACCAAGGAGACGAAAAAGGTGGAATAGCTTGGGGACTTGTATGCCTGGGAGATTGTGAGACTTCATGGGGTTCCCTTTGTGGTTGTTTTTGACAAGGACCCAAGGTTCACATCTAGGTTTTGGAAAGGTTTTCAGGAGGCAATGGGTTCCCAGTTGAAATTAATCACAGCATATCATCTACAGATGGATGGACGGATAGAAAGAGCTATCCAGGTTCTTGAGGATATGCTTCGGGGTTTTTTACTTGATTTTGGTGGTTCTTGGGAAAAGAATTTTCCTTTGGTCAATTTTTCCTATAAAAATAGTTATCAATCCTTGATCGAAATGGTGTGCTTCGAGTATTTGTATGGGCGGCTATTTAGATATCCCTTATGTTGGGCAGAGTTAGGAGAGCGGTCCTTGGTTGGGTTGAGTCTTGTTCAGGAGACAATGAAGAGGTTGCAGTTGATCTAGAAGAGATTGATTGTGGCACATAGTTGTTAGAAATCTTATATGGACTATTGTCGCCAGCTTCTAGCGTTTGAGGTTGGTGATCGGGTCATTCTTAGAGTTTCACCTCGCTTGGGACATTATCAGTTAGGTAATAAGGGTAAGTTGGCACCGAGGTTTTTGGGGCCCTTTTAGATCATTGGATGACTGGGAAAGGTGTCCTGTCAGTTGGACTTACCATCTTGTTTGAATTCCATCCATGATGTGTTTCATGTTTCCCAGCTGAGGAGGTATCGACCAGATCCTTCCCATGTGATTGAATGAGAGGATGATGATCTTGAGCCCGACATCAGTGTGGTTGAGCAACCAGTTCAGATTATGGATCACTGAGAGAAGGTTTTGTGTGTTAAAATTATTCATTTGATTTGTGTACTATGGCAGTGCAGACAGGATAGCCACGAGACATGGGAGTGGGAATTGTTGATGAGACAGCAGTGGCCTTCACTTTTTGCAAGTTCAGGATCTTGAGGACTTTATGGGGATGTAAAGAATTTATGGTGGGGAGATTGTAACACCTCATTACCTTCCTTAAGGTATTCTTTTTCTTTTATCTATGGGTTCCCTTTTTGTTTGGGTTCATTATGAGTTCTCAGGAATGAAGATCCTTTTCTAGGGAAAATGACTTAAAGTTCAGGGGTGTATATTTGTTTGAATAAATGTAGTGTAGGTATAAATGTGTAAATGGCTTTAGAGGATGCTACTTGGGATCAGAGAGCCTTAAGTTTTGGTTCGGAGGTGTTCTGCAAAAAAAATGGGTTGAGTATTGTTTGTTGGACACATTCACATTATGAATGGGTTACATGATGTGAATATATTGTATGGAAGAAGCTGTGAATCTCATGTAGGGCGTGAAAAGTTTGTGGGCCGTGAAATCTTTACACATCATGAAAATGTCGATTGGGATTTAATTTAATCCGAGGTGACGCATTTTTCATCATATTTTTAATATGTTAGATTTCATATCATGAAATGGATTCACGGCGTGAATTTCTCGGGTTCAATGGTTTTAAACGCACTGCATACCTGACTCTTTTATCGCTTGGTGTGCAGGATTTCCTCTCGAACTCTACAACAATTTTGGGTGATTTTTGGTGATCTCCCTCCTTCTGGATTGCTTTGTTCGGCGTTTTATTCTTGTGGTATTTTCACCGCACATCCCTAGTAAGCGATCTTTCTGCTTCTTTGTTGCATTTGGTCGCGACAGCGGCATTGGTTGTGTTTGTGTTTCAGATTCATGATTGATTGGTGTTTTCTATCGATCCTTTTCAGTTTCTTGTCATGCCTTGTCTTTTGAAGTCCGGTCTGTGGTTTTTCGATCTTCGTAGTCGAAGGAAAATAGGTTTTCATCATTCTTGATATAGGTGTATCTAAGTGTTGTTAATTCATGAATTGTTATATGTTATTTTTTATTCCTTGGGTTGCTCATTGAAATGGATCTTATTTGGTGAAAAGAAGTTTTAATTAAATGTGACCATGGTTTTTGGAAATGGTTTGAACAAACATGACACATTAGGAACCTTGGATGTGTCGGGAAATAGGCATAGGTGACCCTAGTGTGTGTGGCACCACTAGGGGTTACTTTTGTGATATCGATAGACTGTGGTAGGACTCTATATCAGTTAGAACCAACTTATGAATAGTTTAGGCTTATTTTATGTCTAGTACGTATTCCCATAGGCTAGGTCCCAAATGGTGTGCTTTGTCTTTTATACCTAGTTTATCGTATGATGGTTTATTTCATGGATATTTGCTCACATGTTTAATTTGCATGTTTTTCTTATATACCTAATATATTCCTGGATTTTGTGAATATGGTGTGCACTTATGAAAAACAAGGGATGATTACAAATGGTTTTATTTATTAAAATGCTTTATAAACTGGATTTTGTTTTAAAGAAAGAACTTGTGCATTCTTCATAGACTGGAATTTTTTTTAAAGCTAGATCTTGTGCATTCTTAATATTAAAACTTGTATAGATTCTTTGGTGGTATCCTATTGGGCATTGTGCTTATACCCTACTTTTGTCTTTGGGTTGTTGTAGACCTTGTTTTGTAGGAATTGGGGAAATGGAAGGGAATCATGTAGCATGTCAGGTTCTCTTGTCATTCGTTGACTTCATAGCGGGATGGTTTGGAGGTGGCGGTCAATCACATGGAGACTTGATGGTCTTGTCTTGTCAAACTTTTCTGGTTTAGCCTGATTGGCTTGGGTTGTATGGATCTTATTGTATATCTTTCTTCTGCATTGTACACTGGTTGTATGTCTTGTTTTGGTCATATTCAAGACTTCTTTCAGTTATCTTTGTTATACCTTGTCATGTGACGGTGGGCTTGGGTGGATGGTTTAGTTGACCTGGGTTGGTTCGTTATATATTGGCATCATCTGACGATGCTCTGTTTTTTTATTATGTCCCATAATGTCCATTTTAGGTGCATTGTGTCGTGGTGAAGAAAAAATAAAAACTGAAATGCACGTTTTCATGTGGGTTGTGTCACGGTCTGGTAAAACCAAGAACAAAATGGGTGTTTTGGCTTTGGTTATGTCATGGTACCTAGAAAACCCCTTTTCCGGTTTTCTTTGTTCATTCAAAACCAATGCAAATATTGATAGAAAATACTCTGATACCACTAATGGGTTTCAGAGGGATGACACGACATTAAAAGTCAAAAACAACTAGGATCTATCTATACGTTTGGAATGAATAATAAAACAAAGATAGGGCAATACCTTACACCTATAAATCCATGATCCAAACAAGTGTTTTATAATGATCACCGAGGAGAAATCGACGGGTTCCTCCCTCATGGGGTATCCACAGGTTATGGGAATCTTCTAATGCTCAAGAAGGACCTCTCTCATGTTCGTGGTTTGTTAGAACCATTAGTTAAAGGATATAGAGAAATGAGAGCATGATAATTTCATCCTTGAGTTCTAACCATCACACTCAGTTGCATGAGGATCAAACTGAATATATAGGCATCTAAGAACCTCAAATGTTTAGTCATGTATTGATTGAAACGTTTCTCAAACGTTTAAACATACAAAACGTTACAACTCCTTTGTAATGTTCGGTTTAACCCTAATATTGAATGTTTAACATTTAAACATTCATGTTTTGCATTCAAACTCCTTGTTATTGTCATTTAATGGCAAGTAACTGACCATGATGGCAATTTCAGATGAATAAGATTGATTCCCACATGTTATCGCATGATGCAATAATTCCATGCAAGAACCACCATGACATGGTGTTGTGCACTATTTCATGGTGTATTCATAGATAAACCATGGTGTGGTCTAAACCATCATGTCGTGGTGGTTCCTTTGGTTCATAAATCCATCAAAAAAAATACCTATCTCTCACGGGTTGCACTAAAGTGGGAACTTCCTATATCAAGGTCCCATGACAATGCTATTTTACTACTAACCTAACCCAAATATGCACTTACAATTACTAAGGAATGCTCAAGGACATCTCACAAGGACCGTTAGAATTAATGTGTGTGTGTGCGCGCGCAAGGGCACCCCTCTTGAGTTCCAGTTCCCATGTCGCTCACCACTTTTTTGAGGAAGCACACCCATCAGCAACCATAGATATAAGGAAAAGGTTTTGAATACTCTATCATGGGTTAGATAGCTCATAATCATCTCTCAAGAACCAATGAGCCTACACTCGATTCTGTTTTGAGTTGTTCCTACACACTCATCTACACTCGCATATCATACAATACATATAACCAATATAAAACAGAGAAATAATTTAGGGATCACCTACCTCGTACTTGTAGATGCATGTTCGTTGAATATCCTTAAGTGATTCAACCTCAAATCGCACAAATCCCTAAAACAGAGACCCCCCCCTCCACACACACACACACACACCAATTTAGAGATTTTAGGAGGGTAGTGATAACAATGAGAAAACCAATAATAGAGGTAAGAGGAATTTTAAAATCACATTTAATGATCCATCAAAACAGACATAACTCGAATTGGAGCGCGGACGATGAAGATATCAAGAGGGAGGGGGATTGGTTGAGCTGCCAACGAGGGGGTGAGTATTTTTATAGATTTAACATTTAATAATTAACTTAAATATTAAAAAATGCACAGGAGACCACTGGGACCCCCCTGTCACTGGGTACGTAGTACACCACCGGGTGCCCATAGGCCACCGGGTGGCCGGTGGCCCACTTGGGCCAATCCGATCTTTACCTAAGCCATTGGCTACCCGATGTCTGGTCATCGAGTACCTCGTGTTATCTGTCATCAAAAGACGAATTTCAGAACGAAGTTTGTTCCCTCAAATACCGACCCCCAACCTCTGTTGACTCCTTAAACAGTTGAAAACCATTAAAATACAAAAAGTTTAAAAAATAATAATCAAACTCGTACCTCGGTACGTGGGGGGCATTAACGATGCATCATATGCTTTGAAGGGATCAGTTTAGTTCAAGAAGTTCATTAATGCATTTTGGAATATATAGAGCTATATTGTGATAACAATGAATCTATCATTAAGAATATGGAACCTCATATCCACCAAATAATCAAACACATTCTTTGAAAGGACATCTCATTAGAGAAATCATTGATATAGGTGATGTAAAAAAATTCAAGTGGTTGCATAGGATAATATAGTGGATCCATTAAAGAAACCATTAGTGCAACAAAAACATGACAAGCATGAATGTTCCTTGGGTATTCAATATATTAGAGAATGGATCTAATGTAATTTGATTTTTTTTCTAAATCTCAAATCTAGTTTATGTGATATAAATTTTAGGATTGGATTTTGCATCATGGTTTTACTAATAAAAGAAATTTTTGTTTTATCATTCATTCATATGTTCTTCGTTCTTTTAATGAGTGTAATGATAAGTAACCCCTCATTGGATATCTCTAAGTTGTCCTTAATTGATGTTTGGCATGAAAAGTCATAGGTTTTGACAAAATGTTAATGAGGATTAATATAAAGAATACACCATGAAAAAAGTATCCTGCATGTAAACTTTTATGCTTTGATAAAAAAGTATCCTACATGAAAACTTTCATGCTTTGATACATTTCTTACACCAACCTTGAGGATGAGCTAATCATACGGTGGTTGAGTATATTATTGATCATGTACACGCACCATTCTAACGTGACAATACTATACAATGGTGGGGGGGAGGGGGGTAAAGAAAAGCTTACCCTTCTTTATCAAGCTCACCACACAATGATTCAAAACGAGGATCACGTGCAACCTAAATGGAACACAAGGATCAGCTCAAAATCCATCTACCAGCATTTGTATGATTCATAAGTTCCACTAAAAATGATTAAAAGAAGACAGTTATTAATGTTTTGCTCTGCAAGGGAAAAAAACAGAAGGGAAAAAAACAGAAGGGAAAAAAACATTCTATGAATTACAAAAAATATCAAGGATCATTTGAATTTTACCCTTTTCGGAGCTTGGATGATTCCTCTGAATTTTCCAACTGGCTTTTTGCAGCTAACTTCCATTGTCCTGTAAAATTTTCATAATCGGCAACTGATAACTACCATCTTCGTATTTTTATCTGAAAAAAAATATCTATAATATCATACCTATCCCTGTCTGATGGCTTGGCCTTCTTTTTATTTGGTTTCTGAAAAAAAGCCTTTGACCCATCTAAACGAGCTTTCTTAATATCTTCAAAAGTAACATCGCCATTTACCTGCTCCTCCTTTTCCTAACAAAGGCATAAGCAGACTTAAAATGTGACAAAGTGTCATGGCCACTTATTACCCCCAAAGCAGTGGACCAACTTGGAGTCCTAAATATAAAAAATGATTCAATGTGAACAAAACAATCAAGTTTAATAATGATCAAAATCCTCGAGATCTTCATCTTTAATGACTCATCATCACAGCAAAGCAAAAAATAAATAACAAGGCTGACAGAACAGTTGATTAAGAAAGTAAAATGAAGGAGATTTATTGAAGAAACAGTTCCAACATCTAAAACCAAGGCCCATGTGGAGTGGACTGGCCTCCAAATACAGCCAACAAAAGAATACCAACTGCTCTTAAAAGCTTACCTTGCATCTAATATTTATAGCTACTTCATCCAAACAAAAAGATTCCCAACTGCTAATAAAAAACATACAAGTAGCTGCAAAATAGAAACAACTGCCATCTAATAGGGACACATGCAGTTCTGAAATGACAGCTTGGCCAATCATGTGGGACTGCCTTGTCTCCAAACCTACTCTCTCCTAATTTTAAACAGTACAATTACCCAAATTAAAACCAAGAATAGGAGTGGCAGATCCTTATGAGAGCCTCTTTCCTAAAGCATCTAGGTGGTTCGAAGCCCAGTTTGCTTGCGCCTCATTAATTTGACCTTAATTTAAAATAGGTGAATCAAAATAATTCGAATTACCTGTTTTAGAGCCTGGATGCCTTCACTAAATCTGCTACGAACTGGCTTTTTGCTACTAATTTCCATTGGTCTACGCATATACTTCATAATCAGTAAATGAAAACCAGCATCCATATATTTTTTTTAAGGAAAAAAACTCTACCTGTTTTTGTCTGCTTCCTTGACCTTCGCCTCAAGATTAGGTTTCTGATACACATCCTCTAACCCAACCGAGGATGCTTTCTGATTATATTCCAAAATTGCATTGGCAAGTTCCTACTCTATCTCCTCTTCCTGGTGAATGGAAGTGTATTACAAATACAGTTTCAACTGAAACTTAAAGCTTGCAAGTAGTTTTGGGGTACCAACTTTGTCAAAAGAAGATTCACGTTCTTCAATGCTATCAAACGTTATCCTTCTAGGAGCAGTAAATAAGCTTTTACTTCTCTTCATTATAAAATCTTCAAGGAAGTTAGCCCTTCAATCAAACAATATGATCGTGAAATATCATACAAAACGAATAAAAAACGATCCCATAATCTTATCTGGGATGGATACCCATCCCAGAATTGTTGGATACTGGCATCCCAAATTTCTTTATCTAGGACGAATTATAATTTTCACCAAAAGTATTTTTTATCCAAGATGAATTATACATGTCCCATGTTGTCAGCAATATTAAATGGAAAAGGGGTTAAAATTATATTTTTAATTATTTCACTTGCTAAACCATTTTAGTAATGCAACAAAAATACATACAACAACAAACAAGCCTTAAACCAGATAAAATGAGGTCAGCTACATGGATCAAACATTGTCAATTAGGTCTATTGAAGAGCACATTTTCATTGAAACCATTTAAAACAAGATCGTCCTGAATGATTTGTTTAAGGGTCCTTTTAGGTCTACTTCTACTTCTTTTGATAAGTGAATTTGTCATTAAGTTTACCCTACTAACAGGTGCATCCCTAGGTTTTCTTATAACATGTCCAAACCATATTATTATAGTGGAAGTCATTTTCTTGTAAATCAAAGTCAGACCAATCTTCTCTCGAACACATTCATTTATAATCTTATCCATCTTAGTATGTCAACATGTCCATCTTGGCATTTTCATTTTTTCTACCCTTATTTTTTCTTCAAGATGTCCCTGTTAAAGGTCAACGCCATATAGAATAGTTGGTCTAATACCAGTCCTTATGATTTACCCTTCAATTTCAAAGGAATTTTACAATCACGATGGGGTGCAAGCTGCGTATATCAAACTCATCCAAGACACATAATGTTTGTCCGTTACTATAATAGTACTTGAATGGTCATAGAAATTGACATGCCAAAAATATTTGGGTGCAAGCGGCGTATATCAAACTCATCCAAGACACATAATGTTTGTCCGTTACTATAATAGTACTTGAATGGTCATAGAAATTGACATGCCAAAAAATATTTGGTTGTACGCACTGTAACATATTAAAATTAACAAAAAATTGTCAGCCAGAAACACACAGGTCAGGCCAACGCATCCAATTTCAAGCAAAACTACAACAAAAATAAAAACAGAAGTTAATTGTTAGCCAAAGTCAAGAGAAACCACAACAAGAACATGTAAACACATCCTGACTCATCAGGGTTTAGTTTTCCCACTTAAAGAGCGTGCCAGAACCCCCCATCTGGTTGAGGTTAATTTACCCACTCAACAAGAGTGTAAGAACCTCCCACTTAACCAGAAGTTACCTAAGTTCTATAGGTTCCTTCTTTAGCAATTTCTATGTCCAGGAAAGAGGTTTACAGAAGATTCCCCACTGGATCAACACTTACAAGATAATGCATGGTGTGATGATAACAATTGATCAAACTTGTAAAATAAAGACATGGTTTATGTGTCCATGGAAAGTATACCAAAAATAATAAAAGCATGACAGAGGTGAAAATAGGATGGTTCAAATCAAGTTAATAAGACATTATAACCACAAGATTAAGAACTCAAAAAACATTCTTCAAAATAAATTTACTTTATACAGTACAACTCTTTGAAATCTTGGCTTATCCCATTCTTATGCACAAACTTTGATATAAGTTTCATCTAAAACACATAGATAATTCTACTATTTCCAAAAGGATAAGCATGTATTGAAATAAAATAAATTATCAATATCAATATATAAATATTCACAAAAAAAACAGCCCATAAAAAGATTCATGTTATCCATAAAATCATATTTCAAATCAAAGAAAATTGAGGAAAGGCAACCAAAATAAAATTCCCATGAGTTTGTGCCTCACACGCGACTTGTGTGAAGAAAAACACTGTCCTTGCAAACATTTAAAATCTTTTCGAAGGTAAAAAGTGCAAATCAAGCTTATGCCACAAGGTTCTCATCTATTCCAGTAGCATGGGATTCAAAATAGTATAAATCCACTCACTGAAATTAGATTTTTTGTACAATGTGTAGAGGAAATAGAAAAGTATGGAAACAATTTAATTGTCTGTCGCTCAAGAATTACCCATTATTGAAATATTGCAAACCATAATATGCAAATGGGTAACAGTTTTAGCACTGATCAATTACACCAGTATGACATAAGAGGACCCATCCAGCAAATTAATGCCAATAAAGGATCCAAACAGTTATTTTTCTAGATATTTTTATAACTGAGGAGATCCTTCATTGGCATTAATTTTCTGGATGGATCGTCGCTGTTATTATCCCTTAAAAATTTTATGAACCTAAGGTGAAATTTTTAATTGTTGCCAGTTACTGGTTCAATTTTATAAATGCAATTTTAATTGTTTTTATCCAATAAACACTTATTTCAATAATATTTTAGGATTAGAAATAACAAAAAATCGTGAACTAAAAACAACAAATTGTAAATGTATCTACTGGAAATAATTGAAGAAATCTAACCCAGAACTACCTCTAGAATAATGGATCAAGAACAGCCGACAGATCTGGGAACAACAAATCAAGCAGACAGCGGACAGTGGATCAAGTAGGTAGCGAATCAGGGAGGGAGTGGCAGCGGCTGATATGGCCGGAGCAACATCCAATCAAGGAGAATGGCTTCAGCTCAAGGCGGATAGTGGAGCAGCAGCGGGAGGCGACGCAGGGAAAACGGTGGCGAATCTGGGGAAAATGGGGGCGAACATCAAGTCCGGAACATGGGGGAAAGTCTGGGGAGACGGGATAGAGAAAGGGGAGAGAGGGTTCTTTTCTTTTAATTTATTGGTATTTTGTACTTGCGTTCTCACAAGATATCCGTGGTACAGTCCAAACAGTTGCAACTTTTCATTAACATGTGCACGGTTTTGAGTCTTGAGAAAATCTACTCAGAGAAAAACAATGAACAAAATGAATGGAATAAATAAAATATCCATCAAAGGTCTGAAATTGTAAAAACTACCCATTTGCAAGAAAGCATGGGCAAGGAATCAATCATTCTAGCAGACACCCGCTTAAACATTCTAGCAGAACAATCGAGATTCAAGGGATAGCCACCATGGAGTTATATTAGTTCACCCACTAAGAATTCTAAATTGTATTGATATAATGAAAAATGTATTAATAGTAAGCAGTGTGTTCAAAAGATTTAGCAATTTAATATGGAGTAAACACAGATAAAAAAGATAAGTAAAGAACAAAATGGATGAAAATTTATTTCTAAAAACAGATTTGATTAGATTGTACAGATAATTATAAATTACCTGCTAGTGAACAAAGCAAAGAGAAAAAATAAAATTCTATGCGGAGAAATTCAAACAATCGATGACAATTCTCAGTGTAATATAAAAAATAATGATCATATAGCCAGTAAAAACACAAATACAGACTAAATAGGCACTGCAAACAACAAACAAGAATAGAAACCAACTCGCTGCAGCAGATCTATCCGTCACGCAGGAAGCATAGCCATATAACCCAGCTCCAAATAGAAAGCAGCACGCTGCAGAATAACTAAAAGCCAAGGGGAAGAGTCGTTTCCAAGCGAAGACCCTCCAGAGAAGTGAGCAGTGGACAACCTTCAAACAGAGGGAAGCGGTGGGTGCCGCGGTGCGAGGGAAGGGAATACCGCGGGCGACGCCGATGGTGAACAGGGGCAGGCGGCAGCGGCAGGTATCGAGGTGCTAGGGGAGGGATGACCGCGAGCGGCGGTGAGGAGGGGCACGCAGTGGTCGCGAGCAGGGGCGCCGAAGGATGTCGCTGTGCTAGGGGGGAAGACCGCGACCGGTGGTGACTAGTGCCGGCGGCGATGGGAAGGGGCGGCGAAGGAGATCGGGGTTGCAGGGATTGGGATGATGAAGGGGGGCGGGTAGGGCTAGGAGGGACCAGAAAATACGGGAGATCACGCCCCTTCCACTTAAAAATAAATTAAAAAAGTGGGATCGTCAATCGTAGTTATTTTAAAAAAAAATTGTAAATCGTTTCAAAAATTAAGAAATTGGTTATAGGTGTAAAAAAAACTTTTCTCTAACTACCATTATATATTATTTTTTAAAACCTTATAAAAATAATAATTTGTATATATATGTCGGAAATAATAATTTCAAACTCAATTAAAAACAAGAAAATAATTAATCTGAAAATTCCAATATTGAAATAGTTATAAAAAAAAGTTAAAAAATTGTTATTCATATATAAAACTAGTACTTTCCCGTGCTATTGCACGGCATATTCTTCTTACTGGTT
>CAUJRU010003977.1:0-26776 GCA_963277665.1 Viscum album | reverse complement strand
ATAATTTCTTAAATGACTATTATGCATCATCATACATCAATCTCCCTTATTGAATCCCCTTAGGTGAATTTTGACTTAACTAGTTTTTCAAATTACATCTCCAAATCATATCAGAGGATCTACAAACCATCATAAACTATATCTACTACCTCAAAAACACTTCAAAACTCATCCAAAGGATCTTCCTTCATTGGATGGATAATTTTCACATCAATTAGAATCATTATTCATTAATTAATTATTTAATCTATCCCACTCTATGTAATATTCAAAAATGATGTTCCAAAGGATCGAATTACAACTGAGAAGGGGGTGGGGGTTGAATCAGTTGTTCAATTTTTATATGATTAAAAACATTTAGAAACATAAATCCTCTAACCTATTAATATTTATTTCATTATGCACTTTTTGTAAACACTTATGTATTAAAAATTAGGAAAAGAACTAAATAACATAATATTTACACGTTTCAGCCTCAGTGTGACCACCTACATACCTTCCATAGCCACTCTTGTTGGTCAATGGAAATTAAATATTATGAATAAGTGACTAGAACATGTTTTAAATCCTATTAGACACCTTATATATCCCAATAGGAAATATTATATTGTCTCCCATAAAATTATAATTTATTCTTATAAAATAATGTATCCAAACAAAAGAATAAAGACTTTTTTGAAAATGGCCAACTATTGCTCAGTCAGAATCCTCAATCCAATTTGGTTGGATCCCATTTTCTAAATCAGAATAGTCTGGATATGATTCCCTCAATATGATGATTTGGGATCTGATTCTCTCCATAAAATCATTCAGGATCTAATTCTCTCAATACGATGGACTCAACACAATGAAATCATTCATGATCTGAAAAACTCAAACTCTAATCAAATTCTCAAAATGAATTTTCTTAGACTCTTCGACTCAATACTATATTCATAATATAACTGGCCTAATATGATCATATCAATCTGGTTGACTCAATATGATATAACTCTATCTAGAAAACAAAACATTTAGTTGTTTGATCTTCCTCATAAGATATCTGGTCGGTAATGACATTCTTTGGATTTTTTAAGCACTCTACCTTTTCCGTTTGCATGAAATTTCATGAGTGAATGAATTATCTGAGAAAGTATTTACAAGATACTTATTAAACAAGAAAGGGAAACTTGAAAGCATTCCCTCCTTCCTGAAATATCAAAAACGTTGAAAATATCACTCATTTATCTTTATCAACATTGAATTCTTCAAACCTCCATAGATTTCTCTGATATGTCTGATAAATTAAATTTCATGATTGACCTCATCAACTATGGATAACAATTCTAGAATTTACTTTTTGAGTCTTCTTCATAGTCATCTCAATATGATTTATGTTTCTTTTTCAGTGAATCTGATTTCTGTTTCTTCCTCAGTGAATCTGAATTTTGTTTCATTCTTATTGAATCAAATTTCTATTTCTTTCTATGTGAATCCAAATTCTATTTATTTCTCAGTGATTATGATTTATGTTTCTTTCTCAGTGAATCTGAATTTGGTTTCTTTCTGAATTAATCAAAATTTTGTATCCTTCTTAGTGAATCCAAATTCAATTTCTTTCACAGTGAATCCAAATTATATATTCTTCTTATAAAATGGAATTTGGTATCCTTATCAGTGAATACAAATTTTGTATCCTTCTTAGTGAATCATAATTCAGTATCCTTCTCAGTGAATACAAATTAATTCTCATTATGATGGAATTCCTATTATGATGAGTATCCCATTATGATGGAATCTTCGTACTTAAACATTGAAATTGATTAAACCTCTCCAACATTTCTTCAAAATTGTTTTTTGTCAAATTTTTCATTATTTTTAACAACATTATGATCAATAAAGAAACATCTAACTTGGTTCAAAAATTATAAAAACCTTCTCACTCTTAACTTCAATTTCTTCAAAAAATTACTTTAAAAACAATATGACTTTTTCCCTCAACAACATATTTCTTTCTATTATTAAAAAAAAGGAAAACTTCCAAAAAAACATCAATTTATGACTATAATTATTTTGGATTTCATGAGATGAATGCGATGCAGATGGATCATGTTTTTGGTTAAAAACATTCTTATATAAAAAGGTTAGTAGTCAAAATAATACAAAAAACTTTTTTAAAAAAATTTATCACAAAGGTTATCCAGTATCCCCCGTTGTATTTTTTGAAAACCCTCGTTGAAAACATTTCCAACTCTCATAATTTTCTCACAACTAAATTTTTTTAAACAAATCATGTCTTTATCATTTATAAAAACATATCGTTTATCAAAGGAGACTATTTGGAAACTACATTATTGGATAAAGTAATTTTTTTTAATGAATTTTATCCCATTTTGGGAATAAAAGTTTGTCCCCATGAAAAGATAAACTCCCCCTTACTTTTATCTTTTTTTCTCTCACATTTATTTTTCTATCAATTTCCTTTTTCTCTAATTTATATTTTAATCTCACTTTTATTTTTCTCTCCATCATTTTATGATAACCAAATACTTGTATTTTTTTAGTGAATATAAGTAAAAACATATTACAAATTAAAAAGGTTGATACTTTATCTCCAACATTGTCAAAATAATCCAAATCATAGTGGGGGATGCTTCCTTATAAGGTTTTTGAAGTCATGGGAGGAGGATGAACATGATATTACAATTTAAATTTGTCAAACCTTTCTTTTGGCATTGCTTTTGTAAATAGATCTGCAATATGATTCTTTTTTAAAATGTATTCTAGAAAAACATCCCTCGTATAAAATTCTTCTTTTATAATGTGAAACTTTATATCAATGTGTTTTGATATTGAATGTTGTATATGGTTTTTAGAAAGATCAATTGAACTATAATTATCAAAAAATATTTTCAATGTTTAGAAAAATTTACATTCAAATCATCCAACTAAACTTTCATCCAAAATATTTTAGTATAGTCTTCAGTAGCTGAAACATATTTAGATTCAGCAATTCTAAAATTTATTGAAATTTATTTCTTATTATTCAAAATCATAAAACTTTTACCCAAGAAAAATGATCTTCCTAAGGTTTATTTTTTATCATTAGAACCTACATCCCATTTATCATCAGTATAACCAATAAAATTAATCTCATAATATTTTTTTTAACTACCCATGTGAATTTATTCCTTTTTCATATCTCATACCTTTATGGTTTCCATTATGGGTAAACACGATATCTTCATTTTAGGAAGTGCGGACTACCGCCCTCTCAAAGTGATTTGATTCGTTAATGCCATACGTGGGACGTATAAAGGATGGATTTAAAATTATTATATATGATGTTATACTGGAATTATAATATACCTTTATATCATTATTATTTTCTTTCCATTAAAGTATGAGATAGAAATGAAAGTAGCGTTCATGCGTACGTACGGCTTACCGTCTCCATGAACGGTGCATTTCATTTCTTACCTTTAGAAGATTATGTAATATTATAAATAAATGTATATGATGGATATATATGATATATATGATATACAAATCATGAATATAATTCTTGAGATAATGGATATTTGACTACGTGAGAAACTTGTAAATATAAGAAGTTCACTTTTGACTCAAAGTACTAAATATCGACAAAACGAAAGTTATTAACTTAAATGATTACATAATGTTCATTACATGGTAATAAGAGATATGAAAGGAATAATTAACTTGAAAAAGTTTCTTAAGGAAGTAGAAATTTACTCAAGTTTTTTATTCAGGACATTAAAGAACGATCGAGTCAAGTCGGACCCGAGGTAAGGTATCCTACTCCTCTCTTTCTATTTAAGTACACTCTTTTATGACATTCCTTTTAAAGCTCATCTTAATTATTTTTGGGATGTTATTTTATATTAATCTTACCATAATTATTATTTTAACATGATGAGAGACCCTATTCTCTCTCATAAATCCATTTTTTATGTTTTCAGTGGCGCTGTTAGGCTGCCGAATTTTGGTAAGGGATCTAACCTCTCTCTTTTTTTATGTACTCTCCTTTATGTCAATTCTTTTAAGCTCCTCTTTGTTATGTTGTGGGATGTTCTTTTATATTCCACATTCCCTAAGCATTATGTTAATATGATGAGAGACCCTATTTGATCTCATCAATCAATTTTTGTAAGTCTTAAGTGGCGCCGTTAGGCTGCCGAGTTTTCGTAAGAGATTTTTTTTCATCTCACTTTTATTCTCGTGAGATTTATGCTAAATATTCCACAATTTCCTTTAAGTTCTTTATTTAATGCCAATTATTTTACTCATTATGTAATATAATTTCATTTATGAGTATTTACATCAATGTTTTATTGTCCTTCCTTCACGGGGTGTATGTTTCGAAAGATACCCATGTCGGTAAGGGAACCTTTCACCCTCCTCTTTTTAAAAGACTTATTTTGTTATGTATTTTAATTCACATACTATTATGTTGGGATATGTGCTTCTATTTCCGTATTGATTTAAATTTTATTTCCTTGTGATGAGATACCCTTTTTATCTCTCATCAACTCTTTTTCTGAATTTTGAAGTCACGCTGTTAGGCTGTCGAATTTTTGCAAGGGAACTTCTTAACCCAATTTTGAGTCTTTGGGATAAACCTGTACACCTTTAATATTTCGTTTTATTATTATGTGTGAATGTCCTCTAATTGTTATACACTTGATACCCACTTATATTTCGTGTATTCGTTTTTCACACATAACTATGTAACTGATTTATCCTTAATCCAAGGATACCGTCTTTGTATGGACTTCGACTCAATCTCCTTTCATTTAGGAATGTTTTGTTTTATACATAACTTTCTTTTATACGGTGTATAAACCCCATTTACTTTTAAGTTTATTCAAAAGGAATCTTTTTTATACGAAGCGTTTTACTAAACGACAAAAGGGAATGTTCTTCTTGTCATACGTATGCGGCGACAACGACTTCTCCGCCGCCGTGAAATTATTTCAGTTTTGGCTTCCTCTACAAGCCATACATTCTTTTTAAACGAAAAATAGATACCATGTTTTACTTTTCTTTTATTTTCGTGTTGAAAATGGTTTTTATAATGTTTTTATATCAATGTATTGCATTTATATCTTGTGATTGAAAGGTGGAAATGTTATGTTTCCTTTATGCATGTTTTATGTGATAAGATTATGTTATGGTTCTTCGGTATTGTTATGAATATGGGTGGTTCCGTGATAAACTAAGGGCGGGTGAGCCCTATATAGTTCTCCAATGCATTGGGTAACGCGAAGGAGTGAAACGTTAAGGTTTCTCCAAAGAGATTTAGGGAATATACTGTGATGGGTATTCCAAACGTAACCAAGACGGTTACACCCTACGTAAGAATGTTATGAATGCCTCAGGTTACCTTTTATGTCTTATGATTTCTATGATTTATTCATGATTTGATGAGGTATGTTAATGTGCCTATGTTTTATGGGTAAAGTATGATTTAATTCTTATATATATATGAACTCATGTTTCCTTTCCATATTTTTATAACCCTTACTGATCTTTTTATGCTCATCCCATGTTTTTTTGAAATATTTTTCACAGGTCAAGGGAAAGGTACATGTTATAATGATAGTGTCAAGGGGGTGTCAAGAATGAATCCATGCTTTATTTTTAAATATGTTTCCGTTGATGGAAAAAAATGAATACTATCTTTTATGTAACCACTTTGTGTAAATGTGGAATGTAATGCATGTTTTATGATCTAATTCTCTAAAACTCTAAACCTGAAAAGATCCTCAATGTGTAATCTTGTAATAACTCAATATTAAGTATTGTTTCAGGCTGGGGCCTTATAGTTGGTATCAGAGGTCGTTTTAGATAACATTAGAGGATAGGGTATTCTCTAAGCATAAGTGACAGTACCATAGTGGATAGGATTTCAGAAAGAGTCCTAGTTTTAGATAAAGTGAATGAGTAAGTATATCTTAGTGGTTATCTCCCTCATTAGAACATGATGGTTTTGTTGATATACTCACACTGACATTCCTATTTTTCGTGAAATGATGGATCTACCAGGCACCAAAGAGACAACAGGTTTGAAGGAAACTGTGGTGGTTCTCTGATTAAGAGCCTAGATGAAATGGGGGATTCAATGAGGAATATCATGGTTTTTCTAAACCAACTATCAAGGAGTCATGATCAACCACTTGAACCTTGGTATGTTCTATAATGCATCATGTACGAGATGACCAAATCGATGTTGAAATTTAGGTAATAATTATAAAGGTAACAATTAGAGTTTTTATGATCCTTACTTTTGAGGTAATTATGGGTTATTATATGATATGATGGAATAAGAAGGCATGAGATAAACTTGAGGAATATTTTATATTTATTTTTGATGAATTTATATCTTTTTGAGGAATTTTATAAAATTATATAGTTTTTGAAAAGGGACAACACGCAGACCGTGTGACAACCCATCACGTTGGACGAAGCTGTGGGAATCGAACCCACAACCAAAATGCAACTGGTATTTATCGCCTACCACTGGACTACGTGAAGTCCCTAGTTAGTTTCAACGATTCATTTTAGTTAGATGATTTTATGAATTAAGAGTAAGTTGCTTTTGGGTTATTTATGAAAATGATTAACCTATCATGGAGGATATGTGATTATGTTAATTACCTTCAATACGAGACTTTAGGAGAAACTGATGTTGGTTGGAGATAAATGTTACGATTTAACTTGGAATAATATGTGACAAATCCTTAAAATATTTGGGTTACAATATTAGATTGGTTTACTTTGAATAATTTTGTGGACAAATTGGTTATCGAATGGTCCTCATTGAACTTTGGGTTTTGTTGGACAAATTTTGAGATTATGAATAGATTTTATTTTTATAAAGGGTTATCCTTTTCTGGATTATCTGATCTTGTAGTAACTTTTTTGGTTTTAGTATTGGTTAAGGTTTGAAGAGATGGGAAATGTATAATTCTTTTTTTGTGGATTAGGTGCTCCTCTAGAAGTTGTTTATAGTACTCTTAATACGAACAAGTCTTCCTAAATACTTGTCTTTTGGAGAAAGTATGAGTCTGTGTAAAAAATCTAGTAAATGTTGAAAGTCAACCTGACAAGTAAGTATGTTTCCTAATGTTTTATTTAAGCTCGAAAATAAATTCCTCAATAAAAAGTAACTTAAAACAAAAATTTTGTCTATTAACTTTTTCTACTGGGGAACCCAACACCGTTTAACCCATCAAAAGTTTGTGATTTTCTAATTGTTAACTTTCTCCTAAACATGTTTTCTATCACTCTCCATCAGAGCATGACCCTATGTTTTCTCCTACATGTCCATGCTTTCCTAAATGGAATCCTAGTATGTGTTAACCTGGGTGAAATCTGTACTAATCTTTCGTTATTTTAAAGTGATTGTTTTACCGACTCTTGTTTCGAAGTGGGATTTTCAATGAAGATTCTGAGCCCAATTTTAAAATTGCGAGGACGCAATTCCCAAAAGGGGGGAAGGATCTAACACCCCAGGTAAATAAAGAATATGACATTTTTATATTTATCTATATTTGTGAATAAAATATTAATATGAATTTAAAGGGGATGCTACGCTCGATGGTGTACCTAACACGCAACAACGAGTTTCTTGGAAATCTTACGTTGCACTCTAATAATAAAATAATATTATTTTAAATGGTAGTTAACATGTAGCTATTGTATTGGCAGTAATGGATAGAAATAACTAAAATATGATTATATATGTTTTTAAATGTTTTTACATTTATCCAATAAAAGATAAAGGCTTAAAATACGGAAAGAATTCAATTTTAGGCGTATATGCCCTAGTTTAAACTAAAGGCTCACTTATCGCCTTTTGATTATGAACCATCATTAAATATAGTATTTTTCACTCTTAAACATTCTATTGGACGAAATAAAACTCTTCTTAAGAATCAAGACATAAAAATTTACTTTGTGTAAATTTTTGGTATCTTTCCGATAAAGATCATTTTTTTAATGAATAGTGTAAAATGTTGTATTTTAATTCAAAACCTATTTTTAATATAATTTATTTGTATGATTAGATTATCTTATGAATTGGTTTTAAAGTGAAATTAGAATATATTTTTACCATCAAATCCAATAGTGGTCGTTGGAATTAATTTCACTTTGAAATCATACTTAAACTAGAGTCAATCTTTTGATACTTATTGTTTCATAAAAACACGCTATTTGCTCTGATAGTGGGAATTAATTATTAAATTAATTAATGTGACTTATATGTTTTTAATTTTGTAAAATAGTCTTCATTTTTTAATTCGGAATATCAAATATAGCTTAGGGTGAATTTTTGGGATTTTTCTGAAAAACATCAATTTTTGATGAATAGTGAAACCACTAAGTGGTACTTATAAAATCTAATTTTTCCATTTAAATGAAATTTTTTCATCTTTGTGTTTTGAATTTCAAAAATCCAACATAAATGGTTGTCATTAAGAAGTAAAATGTGGTTTGATGGGATAAAAATATTTTTTTGTGAATAGTAACTTATTCAGTTTTTAATCGCGATTAGAGGTAATTAGTGTAGTTTATGGTAAGAATAATGTTTTAATAAAATTAAATGACCTACACACATGTCCTACCCTCATTGGATGTGTCATGGCCGTCCAAGAAAACCCATGGGTCGACTTGGGCACCCCATGGAACTACTTTGGTTGGAAAATGACATAAATATCTTTTTATTTAATGTTAAAGTAAAAATGACAAAAACATGAGATTTTTACTAAAACAATTTTTACATGGTGTTATACAAGTTATATTTTTTACTATAAATAATCTTTGTAAAGATAAAAAGATTTCATACATCATATAATTTTTTTATAATTTTTATACATTATATAAATTAAATTATTTATGACATCATGATGATGTAGCGATGACCTCATTATTTAACGATTTAAATAAAATGGAAATATAATGTAATATCTAAGATCTACACATGTCCAAAACCTATTGGATGAGTGGATTTCGAACCCTTATCACCTTATACTCGAAATGCATCAATTTGGGACCTTTAAAATCGGAAACTCTTTTGAAAATAAAGTAACATTTTGTAACTTTACAAGAGTGCCCCTCCTCTCCTCTTATAAAAGGCCCACATCTCTACCACCTTACCCACACTCCAAAATCCATTGGATTGGCCAAAACCTTACCATTTTGTCTCTCCACATCCCTCTTGTACTCCTTTAAGCCTCACTTTGGGCACAAGTCTTCCCAAGGAAGCCTTTGAGCACAAACCAATGGATGTTACCCGATTTTAAGGTAATGTCTTCACTTGAGTCCTTTTTTTTTATTTTGCTTCTCCAACCCCCTAAACTATTTTTATTCATTTCTTTTGTAACAACTCTAGTATATTAAATATACTAGGATGTTTTTATAACAATTATTCTATCTACACTTACAAACACCTTCATCTAATGGTTAATGAACATACTGTTTCTTTGGATGTAGAATTTCTGCCTCATGAAACGATGATTGTTCAACACTCATATAACACCTTAAAAGGTGTCCATTAAGATGTAAATATATTCATATATGATATATAATATGTTTATTGTTTTCTTAATCTTCTGTATTTTTCATTTATTTTATACCTTTATAGTTTCCATTATGGGAAAACACGAGATCTTCATTTTAGGAAGTGCAGACTACCGCCCCCTCAAAGTGATTTGATTCGTTAATGCCATACGTGGGACGTATACATGATGGATTTAAAATTAGTATATATGATGTCATACTGGAATTATAATATACATTTATATCATTATTAATTTCTTTCCATTAGTATGAGATAGAAATGAAAGTAGCGTTCATGCGTACGTACGGCTTACCGTCTCCATGAACGGTGCATTTCATTTCGTACCACTAGATGATTATGTAATATTATAAATACATGTATATGCAGGATATATATGATATATATGATATCCAAATCATGAATATAGTTCTTGAGATAATGGATAATTGACTACGTGAGCAACTTGTAAATATACGAAGTTCACTTTTGACTCAAGTACCAAATATCGACAAAACGACTGTTATTAACTTAAATGATTACATAATGTTCATAACATGGTAATAAGTTATATAAAAGAAATAATGAACATGAAAAAGGTTCTTAAGGAAGTATAAATTAACTCATGTTTACTATTCAGGACATTAAATAATGATCGAGTCAAGTCGGACCCGAGGTAAGGGATCCTACTCCTCTCTTTCTTTTTAAGTACACTCTTTTATGCCATTCCATTTAAAGATCATCTTTCTTATTATTGGGATGTTCTTTTATATTACTCTTACCGTATTTATTATGTTCATATTATGATAGACCTTATTCTCTCTCGTCAATCCATTTTGGACATTTTGAGTGGCGCCGTTAGGCTGCCAAATTTTCGTAAGAGATCTAAACTCTCTCTTTCTTTTTATGTACTCTCCTTTATGTCACTTCTTTTAAGCTCCTCTTTGTTATGTTGGGGGATGTTCTTTTATATTCCTATTTCTGTAAACATTATGTTAATATTATGAGAGACCCTATTTGATCTCATTAATCCATTTTTGTATTTCTTAAGTGGCGCCGTTAGGCTGCCGAGTTTTCATAAGGGATTTTTTTCATCTCACTTTTATTCCTGTGAGATTTATGCTAAATTTTCCACAATTTCCTTTGAGTGGTGTATGTACTGCCAATTATTTTACTCATTGTGTAATATAATTTCATTTATGAGTATTTACATCAATTTTGTATTGTCCTTCCTTCACGGGGAGTATGTTTCGATAGATACCCATGTCGGTAAGGGAACCTTTCACCCTACTCTTTTTAAAAGACTTATTTTGTTATGTCTTTTAATTCACATACTATTATGTTGGTATATGTTCTTATATATCCTTATTGATTAAAATTTTATTTCCATGTGATGAGATACCCTTTTTAACTCTCATCAACTCATTTTCTGAATTTTGAAGTGATGCCGTTAGGCTGTCGAATTTTTGCAAGGGAACTTCTTAACCCAATTTTGATTCTTTGGGATAGACATGAACACCTTGAATATGTCGTTATATGATTATGTGTGAATTTCCTCTGATTGTTATACACATAATACCCACTTATATTTTGTGTATTCATTTTTCACACATAATTATGTAACTGATTTATCCTTAATCCAAGGATACCGTCTTTGTATGGGACTTCGTCTCAATCTCCTTTCATTGAGGCATATTTTAATTTATACATAACTTTTTTTTATACAGTGTATAAACCCCATTGACTTTTACGTTTATTCAAAAGGAATCTTTTTTATACGAAGCATTTTACTAAACGACAAAAGTGAATGTTTTTCTTGTAATACGTATGCGGCGACAACGACTTCTCCACCACCGTGACCATTATTTGAGTTTCGGCTTCCTCTACAAGCCATACCTTCTTTTTAGAAGAAAAATAGATACCATGTTCTACTTTTATTTTATTTTGGTATTGAAAATGGTTTTTATAATGTTTTTATATCAATGTGTTGTATTGATATCTTGTGATTGAAAGGTGGAAATGTTATGTTTCCTTTATACATGTTTTATGTGATATGATTATGTTATGGTTCTTGGGCATTATTATGAATACAGATGGTTCCATGATAAACTAAGGGCAGGTGAGCCTGATATAGCTCTCCAATGCATTGGGTAACGCGAAGGAGTGAAACTTTAAGGTTTCTCCGAAAAGATTTAGGAAATATACTGTGATGGGTATTCCAAACGTAACGATGAGGGTTACTCCATACGTAAGAATGTTATGAATGCCTCAGGTTACCTTTTATGTATTATTATTTCTATGATTTATTCATGATTTGATGAGGTATTTTAATGTTCCTATGTTTTATGGGTAAAGTATTATTTCATTCTTATATATATATATGAACTCATGTTACCTTTCCATATTTTTATAACCCTTACTGAGTTTTTTATGCTCATCCCAAGTTATTTTGAAATGTTTTTCACAGGTCAAGTGAAAGGTACATGTTATGATGATAGTGTCAAAGAGGTTTCAAGAAAGAATCCATGCTTTATTTTTAAATATGTTTCCGTTGATGGAAAAAAATGAATACTATCTTTTATGTAACCACTTTGTGTAAATCTGGAATGTAATGCAAGTTTTATGATCTAATTCTCTAAAACTCTAAACCTGAAAAGATCCTCAATGTGTAATATTGTAATAACTCAATATTAAATAAGGTTTAAGGCTGGGGCCTTATAATCTGGGTCAGCTAACTAGAGGAGTTGAGAAACAATTTGGGTTTTCCGTTGAACGCACATGAGGATCCTCTATGACGGGAGATGTGCTAGGAACGTCTGAGAGCATTCTTTTATGGTTATGAAATGAATTGCGAGGACGCAAATCTTTGAAGGAGGGAATAATGTAACACCCCATGGTTTTTGGAAATAAATATAGAATTAAATTTTATAATCTATCATATTCTATGTTTTGAATTTCAATAAATGGCCATCTAGAGTTGTGCTCAGTAAGTCATTTGGACTTTGATAGAACAAACATGTTTTTTTGTGAATAGTAACATACCCTTATGAATAGTAATATGAATAGTAATATGACCTCATGAATAGTAAATAATATTATTATTTTATTTTCCCAAGGAAATTGGATAATGGGATCTTAATTAATTTTCCAGTGTCACATTAAACGAATTGCACTTCAATATTGTTATTTTTCGAATTAATTGTGACCTTATTTAAAAATAAAATTAATAATATTTAGAAAATTATTTTTGAAAAATGGATTTTACTTTTGAATTCTTCACGTTGAAAAATGGTGGGGGTAAATTTTTGGTATTTTTTTGAAACTCTTGAATTTTCGGTGAATAGTGAAATACGATAAAATACTGTATAATCAATTTATCAGTAAAAATGCACTATTTATGTCATCATAAGTGATGAAAGGTCACTTTCTTCGAACTCACATGATATTATCATTATTTTGGGACACTTGTTTTAGATTATTCATAGTCTTGATAAAAATATTATAATAATGATTAACATTATCTAATATACCTCCCTTCCTCCACTATAAATACCACCCTCACTCCCCTCTTCCTCCCACACCTCTAAAGCCTTGAGAATTGTCTAAATTCTTCAAAATTCCCTCCCCAATCTTCTTCCCTACTTCCTAGAGCTACAGGTCTCACAAAAAGTCCAAGACAAAAGCCGTTAAGGAGGATCTCAAGGAGAAGAGACCAAGAGGTAAACATCATCTTTCATTTTCATTCTTTTCTTTCATTCTATGTTATTCTCTTCCATTACCTTTGTTTTGTGTTGAGATATTTCTTAAATATTTCCCCTTACTATCCATAGTATTTATGAATGATGAGATATTCCATTCCTCTCATCAAACTATTTTTATGAAATTTTAAGAGACGTCGTTAGGCTGCCGAATTTTCGTGAGAAATTTATCAAATTTTCTTTCATTTTAAGATTCCTTTATTTTCTTCCTCTTTCCTCACCTCCTCTATCCAAATGATCATGATAAATCCAGTAGAATCTATATACTGGATTTATATCATCTGAATGGAAGAACTATCTTAAATATTCTTACTCCCTCCATTTTATTTTATAAATAAAATCGACGTCCATAAGGTTCTGATTTATAACCTTCGTGGATGATGAAGTTTAATTCTTCAATTTCTTCTTCATTATAGTGATGAAACCATATTCATGGTTGAACAAAATTACAATATATGTTTTATATCCTAATTAATATTCAGGAACCTAAATATGTACATATAATTAAGTTACATGTCAAAACTAGTTCATAATAATCCTAGTACCGCCGAGTAATCAAAGTGGTTGTCATCTAATGATTCAACCTAATTATATGTAACCAAATTATATAAGTGGAAATTAACAATTCTGTATGTTCATAAGTAATATTTAATTTCAATTCAAGAGATTTACATCCATTCATTATAGTGACCCGAAGCATAACGTACATGGATATTACATTACTTTTGCAGAATACTTAGTACAAAACAAAAACACACACACAAGGACCGTAATAGTTTAGTTTCTTTGGAATCTCGGAATATAATCTTCTAATCATGTTGAAAGATCTTCAACATCTCCCATAATGATTCTCCCCTTTTTTTCCTTACCTAAAACCTTTCTTTTAATCCTGGGGGAAAAGAATACATAAAAAGGGTGAGCTCAAATGATCAGTAAGGGTATCCATGGAGAAAATAAAACAAACCAGATAAATTTGAACATAAAAACATGAACATAATATTTAAACATCAAAATCTTGAGCAATGACATAATACATGGCAGTACATAAGGCATAGATCATAATGTACCATCAATCATGATAAAATAGCATATGAATAAATCATGTAATTGTGGCATCCATTAAGCACATGTAATGATTTCCAAAGTATCCAAGGAATTATTGCCATGACCTTATTAATGAACAATGTCTCTTTCTGAATCGAGTTCACTCCTCGTTTCAGTCCTGTAACACTGAACCGGATTAACATACCATTCCGGCCATGTCTATATCATCAGATATAAATCTTTATCCAATGCATTGGAGAGAGATATAGGTCCCACCCATCTCATAATGAATTCATTCTTTTGTGTACCACAATATCATAAACCATACATCATATCATAATCCATGTAATAAAATGGGATTCTTAAACATCATACCATCATAACATAATCCATAAACAATTGATATCATTTCATCATAAGAAAATTGAAACCATTTAAATCATAGAGACATTTTACTTCATACATACACATATGAAATAATGTCATCTTAGATGGAAAATAGTTTTGACGAAACACATGAAATGAATTCTTAAGGAAAATATCCTTTCTTATAAAAAATCATTTTATTTTCAAAAAATTCCATGAAATTTTAAAAGATAAGGGTTTTTTTGAAAATAATGATGCAATCATGTAGAGGAAGCTTCTTGAAAATGAGGCGTTATGAAACCGTAAAAATCTGTTCACACCATATAAGTTAAAAATAACATTCTACTTGTACTTTTGTCTGAAAAGTCAAAAAGTACATTATATGGTAACCAAAGGAAATATTCCATTCATAAAATGTTGTAAAAATTCAATAAAGGGTAAAAATAACTTTAAACATTAATGGAAGAATGATATATATTTTATGAAAACATTTTTAGAAAACATGGTCATGGATGATAAGCGTAACCCCAGTAAATACTTACGTATAATCAATCTCGGATAAAAATGAGATTGAAAATTTATCCCTTACATTGCGTCTGATATGCTTCGTATATATCTGAACCTCCTGTATAATGTTTTAAATAATGTCATTTACTTATTATAGAATCATATTCATTGTTATCATATCATATATGGTTCACTTATGACTTTATATTACCCGTTCTTCTGTAAATTCCATGTTAATGATCATTTTTGGGTAAAATCGTTTCTTTTGTCGTCCTTGTTTTGACTTGTAATTATTAATATGATTAGATAGATCTTTATTTCTTAATTAAAGAATATATAACATGATTTATATATAATATATATTCAGAATATACATATATATAATAGTTCGATAAATGGAAAGAAATACACTGTTCATGGTGACGGAAGGTCGTATGTACGCATGGACGCTGTTCTCATTTCCTTATTGAGTTGTATTGAATTAAGTAGATGAAATAAATTTATATATACATAAATAAAGTAGCTTTATAATGTCATATATTTCATTATTATTACTTATATATACTTTATAATCATTCTTTAATGGTTAACATGGAGAAAGAATCTCATCGCGTCGTGGAGACGGTAGTCCATACGTACGCACGAGCGATGATATCATTCACATGATAGTATAATTTCATTGAAGTGTATGTATAATATTTTAGAATGAATATCACTTTACAATAATCATATATAGTCATTATTTACACCATTATACCCATCCAAGTAAGGTGGTGGTGGAAAACTGATTACACCACGGCGTGGAGACGGTATTCCATACGTACGCACGCGCGGTGAATTCGTTTTTCGTAGGATGGATAGAAGGTGAAATAGGGTTGTTTCATACTTATAATAACATATAAGTATATGAGTGATAATGATGTTATTACTTCATAATGAAAAAACTAAAGAACAAGAAGTGGAATAAGAAATAAAGATGAAAGAATCGGTAACAGACATTGCCTCTTCTTTGAAGCGCCTCTTTGAGAGCTCCTTTTAGGTAAATAAAATTGGACTTTGAAGAAGACCAGGTCCTATAAGATGTTTCTAGGGAAGTGGAGAAGAGAATTTGGCAGGTGTTGGACAATCTAGAAGGCTAAAAGTGGTGTGAGGAAGAGAGGGAGGAGGTGCCCTTTTATAAGGGAGGAGAGGGGCTCATTTGGAAAAACTAAAAATATTATTTTATTATAAAAACAAATTCGGTTATAAATAGCACCAAATTGATTTATTTAGAAGCTAAGGTGGGTATGGGTCTAAATCCTCTCATCCAATAGAATTTAGACAAGTTTACGTTCCTATTTTATCCTTATTATTTATATTTAACCTTAAGTTAGATAATTTGACTTTTACCCTGTCTTTTTGTGTTCTTACACTATAAGGTTAATAAACTTACTATAACAAGCCAAACGAATCCGAAGTTGTTTATTATTAATACATATAACCTTATCTAAGTCATTTGGACTAACCTTAGATTTTTGGGTATAAAATTACAATTAATAATATAATATTTGTTTTAAAAACTATTTTATGTCAATTTTGAAACTATTTAGTAATTGATTTATGTGAAACTCATAACAGAATGTTTGGTTCAAAAGAAGTTAATTAAATAAATACTAACATGTCATATTATCCAATTAAATTATTATAATTCATAAAAAGTCTCAAATTATAATTATTTAGGTATTTATAACATCCATTAAGTCAATATTTCATTAATAAGATAATTACTGCATCATCTTTGTGTCATAAATAAATTAAATTATTTAATGTCTAAAAATAAAAAAAATACCATTATGTAGGAAATAATTTTAAATTTCTAATTAATATTTATAGTCTAATTTATATTATGTATAAACATATACTAAAAATGGTTTAGTTATTAAACTTTGATTTTAACTATTTTAACACTTCTTTAAATTAATTAATAATAAATGTCCTAATCTGATCCAAGTGGGCCTAAATGGTCATATTTTATTCCTAAGGTTGTCTTTGGTCAAATTACACTTATCCAATAGAATTACGACCTGTGTTAGGGTAATAATAATATCATTCTTATGCTTAATTACCCTATTTACTTTTAACCGTGGTCAAAAAAGTAAACAGTTACTATTCACCAAAAATTATTTTCATCTCATTGAACCACATTTTACTTAATGACATCAACCGTGTCTCTCGTATTTTTGAAATTCCAATCACATAAGCGGTAAAATTATGTTTTATGAAAAAATTCAGTTTTTTTAACTACCGCTTAGTAGTTTCACTATTCATCAAAAATTGATGTTTTTCAGAACAATGCCAAAATTTTACCCTAAGCTATAATTGATATTCTGAATTCAAAAATGATGTCCATTTTACAAAATTAAAAACATAGAATTTTCATGAATTAATTTTATAATTAATTCCCGTTGTCACAATAAATCGCGTGTTTTTTAGAAACAATATATATCAAAAGATTGACAATTGTTTAGGTCCAATTTCAAAGTGAAATTAATTCTAAAAAACACCACTGGATAAAATGGTAAAAATATATTCTAATTATACTATAAAACCACTCAATAATATAATTTATCATTATAAATTATTTTTCTTAAAATATTTGTTTTTAAGTATTTCTTTACTATTCATAAAAATTGGAAGTTCTGAGAAAAATACCAAAAATTCATCTTAGGATAATTTCGATATTCCGAATCCAAAAATGAATTCCATTTTCAAAAATAAAATTTCAAAAATTGGGTATTACTATTCATAAGGGATAGTTGTAAAAATATTTGAATAGCATATCGTTGTTTAGCGAAACTCTTTATTGCGTACAACACACGATATCATTGAAGGTCGCACTTGCGTGTAATGCAATCCATGTCAGGGATTCATGTTGTGCAAGATCCTTTTGGTGTAGTGTATAACATAAGACATTAATGAAATTAAAAATAATATTTTTTGTAAAATCTTGGGGTGTTACAGTCTACCCCCCTTAAAATGAATTTCTCCCTCAAAATTAGTCGGGGTTATAGATGGTTTACTACTCGAAAGTTTCATTAATAGAAACCCACGTCATAAAAAGGGAATACCAAAACCAATATTTAAAAACAAAAGTATGAAACGTAATGGTTACCAAAATAAACTAATCACTGGGTTTCCACATAGGTTAAAATATGTATATGGAAGAGAAATCTTACCATCATGTTCTGATGGAGAGTGGTAGAGAACATGGATATAAAAAATCCCAGAATCACAAAGCCATAAATGTGTGATTATCTAGGGTACCATCTAATTCATCAGATATATGGCCACTAGGACAACATTTTTGGTTTTCAAGATCATTTCCCCAAAGTTAATGAAATTGGAATTGGAAGAAATACATTCATGAATTTGGTATAGTCTCACCATTGGTCGTTCTTTGGACAATTTCCACTTCATATCTTAAAGAAATGATGTTGAATTTTTCATTCATGATGTGTTAGCTGATCATGTGATAGAATTATGGGTCATTTCATCTGTCTCAAACAAATGGTTAGAAAAGTTATCAAAAAATACATAAGTCCATCTATAGTGAGCTTAATCGTATATGATTCAAAAAATGAACTTATACTTCATCTATCATGCCACTTAATAAAATAAAACTACTTTCTACTAACCAAGGGCTTCCTGTAGGACAGTGGTAGGAGATAAAGGCCAGTCTCACTTCAGTTCTGGGTTCGATTCCCACAACTTTGTCCGACGCAATGGGTTGTTGCCCGTCCTGCAGGTTGTCCTTTTTCTAAAACTATATTACTATAACATCCCATCAATAATATCGAAACAATAATAACTTATGTCCAACATAATCCATTCCAATCTTTAGGGTTATCTAAAATACTTCGGTCTAATATCATAGTATAAAGAAAATGATTACTTAAAATGTCACATAACAATCATGTGAATGCCATCATTTATCCCCCATATATCATAAGATATATGTGAATACCTTAATCATGTTTTCTCTTGAAGAATGAATACCCATTGAATCTTAGTGAAAGCATGAATGCTGTTAAAAGTTAACACTTTCCAGATACCAAAATCCTCAAAATTCTTTATACTCAAACAATGATATCACTTAGTCCTTTATCAATCATGAGCTCATGAATACCATCAAAAACCTCATTATCTTCTTATCCCTTCATTATGCACATATCATCTGCCTACCAAAAATATCTCAATCACTTTCCATGGTTACTGGTACCATAAAATTATTGAAAATCACAATAGACCAATACATAAATATTCCAATATTCCACGATACAGTATACAACATTATTTTGGAATAAACACTTAATCATTACAGAACTTCATTTTCATACTCAACATAACAAATAGTGATTGCATGAGACTTCCCTTTATCCTTTTACTTAAGAGGTTTCTCTCGTTGATGATCATTAACCCGTGGATTAGGGCATTTATTATAATAATTCCCCATTTCCTTGCACTTGAATCATTAATGTGTTGGTGGTGATTTCTCTGCAGACTTTTCTTTATTCAAATCTTTAGCAATCCTTTTTCCATTACTTCAACACTCAGCTGCTCGATGACCTTCTTTTCAACACATAAAACATTTTCTAGTCCCTTTAAGACAATCTCCACTATTATTCTTTCAACACTTTGAGCATAAGGAAACATTCATCTTCTTTTCACCATTATTCTGAGATTTCTCCTTGAAATCCATCTTTCGTTTCTTGTCAAAACCATGAGATGAATATGTTACACCAACTTCTAGTTCTACCTTGATAGCACAACACACAATTTCTTCATAGATACTGATGTCTCTTATAGCTAATTCCCTTCGAAGACTTGGTTTTAAACCAATGAAAAATCGACCAACATTACTTTCAGGTTGAATGATAATGCCAGATGCATACCTTGCAATTCTTGTAAAATTCGCTTCGTATATACCAACAGATTCATCATCCTTCTTCTTAAGCTCAAGAAACTCCTTTTCCATCATTGTTCAAAGAATACGAGGGAAGTACTTATTGAAAAATATGTTCTTGAACTCGTCCCATTCCATGGACTCAATTTCATCTCTTGGCCTTGTATTCTTGATAAGATTCCACCATTGATCAGCATCACCTTCCAAACGATACACTGCTAAGATAACTTTATCATGTTCAGGACATTGAAGAACAAAAAATATCATTTCAGTAGTACTGATCCATTGTTCAGCAACAAGTGGATCAGAAGACCCATTGAAAGAAGGTGGACGTTGCCTCATGAAGGACTCAATAGAATATTGTTCCCTTCTCTGCTCATTTGAAATTCCAGAATGATTCATAGCTTGTGTAAGTATAGAAATAAGATTTTGTACTCCATCTCCCATAACATTTGTTTGTTCAGGAGTACAATCATTGCATTGTCCATTACATTGATCAATACGGTTTCTTAGGGTTCCAACCATCGTCTAAATCCCAAAAAGGATAGTGTGAGAGGCAAAAATAACACTAGGTAAAAGAACATAATAAAGGGGAAGTACCATCAATATATAACATCTTAGGTTACTTTAATTCTAGTACTATATCCTATACATATACCTAACCTTAGGGATATCCCTAGACATACCGTAGAAATATCTCTAGGGATCTCACTAAAGTTCTCACATCCTAGTTTCCAAAGGTTGACTAAACCTTTCCTCTAATACCAACTGTAGAGACCCGAAGCATAACGTACATGGCCATTACATTACTTTTGTGGAATACTTAGTACATAACAAAAACACACACAAAAGGACCGTAATAGTTTAGTGTCTTTGGAAACTCAGAATATAAACTTCTAATCATGTTGAAAGTTCTTAAACATCTCCCATAACGATTCTCCCCTTTTTATTTCCTTACCTAAATCCTTTATTTTAATCCTGGGGGAAAAGAAAACATAAAAATGGTGAGCTCAAATGCTCATTAAGGTTAATCATGGAGAAAATAAAAAAACCAGATACATTTGAACTTAAAAACCTGAACATAATATATAAACATTAAAATCTTGAGCAATGACATAAAACAAGGAAGTACGTAAGGCATAGATCATAATGGATCATCAATCATGATAAAATAGCATATGAATAAATCATGTAATTGTGTCATCCATTAAGCACATGTAATTATTTCTATAGTAGCAAAGGCATTACTTCCATGACCATATCAGTGGACAATGTCCCTTTCTGAATCGAGTTCACTCCTTGTTTCAGTTCTGTAACACTGAACCGGATTAACTTACCGTTCCAGCCATGTCTATCTCAAGAGATATAAATCTTTACCCAATTCATTGGAGGGAGATCTAGGTCCCACCCATCTCATAATGAAATCATTCTTTCGTGTTCCACAAAATCATAAATCATTCATCATAGCATAACCCATGTAATAAAATTGGATTCTTAAACATCATACCATCATAACATAATCCATAAACAATTGATATCATTTCATCATAAGAAAATTAAAACCATTTAAATCATAGAGACATTTTACCTGAAACATACACATATGAAATAATGTCATCATAGATGGAAAATAGTTTTGACAAAACACTTGAAATGAATTCTTGATGAAAATATCCTTTCTTCTTTAAAATCATTTTCTTTTCACAAAAATCAATGCAATTTTAAAAGATAAGTGTTTTTTTGAAAATAATAATGCAATCTTGTAGAGGAAGCTTCTTGAAAATGAGGCGTTATGAAACTGTAAAAATCCTTTCACGCCGTATAAGTTAAAAATAACATTCTCCTCATACTTTTGTTGAGAAAGTCAAAAAGTACCTTATATGGTAACCAAAGGAAAGATTCCATTCATACAATGTGGTAAAAAGTAAATAAAGGGTAACAATGAATTTAAACATTCATGAAAGAATGATAAATATTTTATGAAAAAATTTTAGAAAACATGGTCATGGATGATAAACGTAACCCCAGTAAATACTTACGTATAAGAAATCTCGGATAAAAATGAGATTGAAAATTTATCTCTTACCTTGCATTCGATATGCTTCGTATTTATCTGAACCTCCTGTATAATGATTTAAATAATGTCATTTACTTATTACAGAATCATATTCATTGTTAGGATATCATATATGGTTCACTTAAGACTTTATATTACCCGTTCTTTTGTAAATTCCATGTTAAAGATCATTTTTGGGTAAAATCGTTTCTTTTGTCGTCCGTGTTTTGACTTGAAATTATTAATATGATTAATTAGATCATGATTACTTAATTACGGAATAGAAAACATGATTTATATATAATAAATATTCAGAATATACATATATATAATAGTTCGATAAATGGAATGAAATACATCGTTCATGGAGACGGTAGGTCGTACGTAAGTATGAACGTTGTTTTCGTTTACTTATTGAGTTGAATGAAATTAAGTAGATGACATAAATTTATATATACATAAATACAGTAGCTTTATAATTTCATATATTTCATTATTATTACTTATATATACTTTATAATCATTCTTTAATGGTTAACATGGAAAAAGAATCTCATCACGTCGTGGAGACGGTAGTCCGTCCGTACGCACGAGTGATGATATCATTCCCATGGTCATGGAATTATATTTAAGTGTATGTATAATATTAAAGAATCAATATCACTTTACAATAATCATTTATAGTCATTATTTATACCATTATACCCATCCATGTATGGTGGTGGTGGAAAATAGATTACACCACAGCGTGGAAACGGTATTCTGTACGTACGCACGCGCGGTGATTTCGTTTTCCGTAGGATGGATAGAAGGTGAAATAGGGTTGTTTCATACTTATAATCACATATCAGTATATGAGTTATACTGATGTTATTACTTCATAATGAAACAAATAAATAAGAAAAATTGGAAGAAGAAATAAAGATAAAAGAATCAGTAACGGACATTACCTATTCTTTGAAGCGCCTCGTTGAGACATCCTTTTAGGGAACTAAAATTGGTGTTTGAAGAATACCAGGACCACTAGGATGTTTCTAGGGAAGTGGAGAAGAGAATTTTTCAGGGTTTGACCGAGATTTAAGGCTCAATGTGGTGTGAGGAAGATAGGGAGGAGGTGCCCTTTTATTAGGGAGGAGAGGGGCTCTTTTGGAAAAACTAAAAATATTATTTTATTATAAAGACAAATTCGGTTATAAATATCTCCAAATTTATTTATTTAGAATCTAAGGTGGGGATGGGTAGAAAGAATCTCATCCAATTTAATTTGGACAAGTTTAGGTTCCTATTTTATCCTTATAATTTATATTTAACCTTAAGTTAGATAATTTGACCTTTACCGTGTCTTTTTGTGTTCTTACACTATAAGGTTAATAAACATACTATATCCAGCCAAAAGAACCCCATGTTGTTTATTGTTAGTATATATTACCTTATCTAAGTCATTTGGCCGAACCTTAGATTTTTAGGAATAAAATAACAATTAATAAAATAATATTTGTTTAAAAAACTATTTTATATCAATTTTGACACTATTTAGTAATTGATTTTTGTGAAAATCATAACAGAATGATTAGTTATAAAAAAGTTAATTAAATAAAAAACAACATGTAATATTATCCAAGAAAGTTAGTTTAATTCATAAAAGGTCTCAAATTATAATTATTTAGGTATTTATAATATCAAGCATGTCAATATTTCATTAATAAGATAATTACTGCATCATCTTTGTGTCATAAATAAAATAACTTATTTAATGAATAAAAACTAAAAATAAAATACCATTATGTATGAAATCTTTTTAGCTTTCTAATGAATATTTTTAGTCGAATTTATCTTTTGTATAAACCTATATTAAAAATGATTTAGTTATTAAACTTTGATTTTAACTATTTTAACCCTTCTTTAAATAAATTATTAATAAATGTCCTCATCTAATCCAAGTATGCTTAAATGGTTATATTTTATTCCTAAGGTTTCATTTGGTCTAATTACACTTATCCAATAGAATTAGGAAATGTTTTAGGGTAATAATAATATCATTCTTACACTTAATTACCCTATTTACTTTTAACCGTGGTAAAAAAAGTAAAAAGTTACTATTCACCAAAAATTATTTTCATCTCATTAAACCACATTTTACATACTGAAATCAACCATGTCTCTATGATTTTTGAAATTCCAATCACCGAAGAGATAAAATTATGTTTTATGAAAAAATTCAGTTTTTTTAACTACCACTTAGTAGTTTCACTATTCATAAAAAATTGACGTTTTTCAGAACAATGCCAAAATTTCACCCTAAGCTATAATTGATATTCCGAATTAAAAAAATATTTCTATTTTACAAAATTCCAAAAATATATGTTTCATTAATTAATATTATAATTAATTCCCGCTGTCACAATAAATAGCGTGTTTTTAAGAAACAATATATATCAAAAGATTGACAATTGTTTAGGTCTAATTTCAAAGTGAAATTAATTCTAATTAACACCATTGGATAAAATGGTAAAAATATATTCTAATTATACTTTAAAACCACTCAATATTATAATTTATCACTATAAATTATTTTTCTTAAAAAAGTTGTTTTTAAGTATTTTTTTACTATTCATAAAAATTGGAAGTTCTCAGAAAAATAACAAAAAATCAACTTAGGATAATTTCGATATTCCGAATCCAAAAATGAAGTCCATTTTCAAAAATAAAATTTCAAAAAGTGGGTATTACTATTCATAACGGCTAGTTGTAATAATATTTGAATAGCATATCGTTGTTTAGCGAAACTCTTTATTGCGTACAACACACTCTATCATGTAAGGTCGCACTTGCGTGTAATGCATGCAATGTCAGGGATGCGTGTTGTGAAAGATATTTTTGATGTAGCGTATAACATAATACATTAATGAAATTAAAAAGAATATTTTTTGTAAAATCTTGGGGTGTTACATTCATCTTCATTACTTAAAACAAGTGAACCAAATATGAAAATAAAGGAAACAAACAATCCAGAATGACGAAATTCAATATAATAACTTATAAATAATAACATAAAGGAACTAAAAAGAATTATGATAAACTAAATAAATGTCTATAAGGTTCTTAAATAAGTTATTTATATGTATTATTTCACATTCTAGGGCCTTAAGTTCAAGAGGAGAACACATTTGGATTTACGATAAGGGTTTCTTCACCTCACTTCCATTTCTGTGAGATATTATTTAATCACTACTATTTATTTGTATGGTGTATGTATACGGCCAATTGTTGTCTCATATCACGAATATAATTATTTTTATTATAATCAATTTATCTTTTGACAATCATTAATTTTGGGTCATATGAATCAATTGATTACAAAGTTGTAAGGGGTTCCTCATCTCACTTTAATTTCTGTGATATTTCATCGTTCACCACTTATTTCTTGTATGTGGTATATGTGTACTGTCATTTGATATATATACTAACATGATTCTCTTTATATTAATGTTATTCAATTAATCAATTGATATTTATTATGTTCTGGTCATATGATTCGACCGATCACATTGTTGTAAGGGAATTCTTAACCTGATTTCCATTCTTTGGGTTAACCTTCTACTTTATTATTTATGTGCTATTTAAATTGTTTTTGTGATGAGTTCTATTTATATTATGTTTCATTATGTTTATTTACAGAATATATACATATTCCATCCACTCTATTATGTCTCACTTTAGGTATATGATATTTATAGGGGACTTTTCTTCTAAAATCCTCTTTTAAAATTCTGTTTTACAAGATTCAAAAGCAATGCTTTTATGCTATTATTTATGTTGTATGATTATGTTTTGGTTATTGGGCATTGTTTATGAGGAACAGTGGGACCTATATTTCCCTTGAATGCATTGGGTTTGAGTATGTTGGAGGTCGGCCTTATGGTTACTCCAAGTGTAACTGTGATGGTTACACAAAGTAAGGTAGCCGTGAGGGTTACAAATTTTAAGGTAGCCAAGATGGTTACAAGATTACGTAAGTAATGCCCCAAGATACCTCTATGATTATATTTATTTTCTCATGATTCATGTGGTTATTCGACTAGTAGAATACCTATAATTATGTTTAATTATGGAATTATTTATTTAGATCATATTTCTGCCAAAATATGTTTCAAGTGTATTATTAAAGGCATGTTTTTTCTATATTATTCACCATGTCTAATGTTTATATTATCTTCCATTCTATTACTTACTTTTACTGAGCATTTGAGCTCACCCCTTTCTTATATTTCATTTTCTTAGGATACGAAGATGTAATTTATAAATGACTTACAATAATAATCTAGGAGATGCAAGGTTTCTAGTGGATTAAAATAGTGGTTTTGTTTTCCTTCATGTTGTAATGATAAACTTATGTATGTATCTTGTTTCCAATAATACTATACTACTCAGTACATTGGGATTCGTTTTCCTTGTATGTATTCCAACATAATCAAATAAGGCACCGACTCGGGGAAACTGGGTTTGGGTCCTTACATTTATAATCCAAAAAAAAACTCCAT